>JAJPUD010015076.1:0-36348 GCA_023553655.1 Myrmecobius fasciatus
AGCTCTCTTTTGAGATTCTTAATGCAATCATCCAGGTAAGCCTTCTGAAAGGGAGACCAACTTAAGTCTGCCTTTGTGGCTTCATCTGGGATTGTTTTCATAATGTCAGGATCTGGGGACTGTTCTATTTTTTCTCCGTTAAAAGCTTTCTATGGTGAGAGCTCTCTTCTGCTTCTTGCTCATGATTTAAAGTTGGGATATTGGTCAAAAGCAGAGAAAACTGCAAGAATTTGTATTTGCCCTGGGGCAGTTTGCCGAGTTGACTTCAGGCCTGAGGCTGGTCGGGCTAGATTCGCACTAGGACCACGTTTTCAGCTGGTCTCGATCCACCCTTTTCCAAAGGCAGATCTGCCAAAGCACCTGCCCGCAAGCAGAGCAAAGTGGCCCAGGCATCTCCCAGGGGCTTCCTGGGTGCCCAAAGTCCGCCCCTCTATCACAGCCCTGACTTCCACCCTGGCTGGAGTCTGATCGCGACCAGCGGCCGATTTCCTCTGAGGCTAACCTTCTCCGGAGTTCTTTCAAGGTAGATCTTTGATAGAAATGCGTTGTAGTCCAAATGCTTGGCGGTGCTCTCACTTAGAAACCAGTTGGAAGGCTTACTTTGTCTGGGTTTGAGGGAATGTCCCAGGAGTTCACAGAGAAAGCTGTCCGCAGTTCACCATCTTGGCTCCGCCCCCCAAAAACAGACCTGTTTTGAGGTTCTTCCAGAGTGTCTTCTTCTAGAATCGTGTTGTCCTCCAGATATTGTGGATTTTTTTGCTTCAAAATCAGTCTAGAGGCTTCATATGTTGTTGGTTTGAGGGAAGGTTAGAGGAGGTTACAGAGACTCCTGTCTGATCTCTGCCACCATGGCTCCACCCCTGGAAGGGTCTTCAAGGATCCTTTAGCAGGAATTAATTGTGTAGTTATTGAGGCATAGGGCAGAAACTGTTCTATCAGCCTCAGCTGAGGGTTTAAAGAAAGCCTGAGTTCACATGTGACAGACATGTAATAGCTGTATTACTTTGGGTAAGTTATTTAACCCTGTTTGACTCAGTTTTCTCACTTGTGAAATAACTGGAGAAGGAAATGACAAACTACTCTAGAACCTTTGTCAAGAAACCCCCAAATAGGAGCATGGAGAGCTGAGTATAACTGAATTACAATGACAATAACCACCAGATAATCTTGGCTACATTAATAAAAAAAATAGCTGGCATGATTATATCACTTTAAGGATTGCAAAGCACTTTATAAATATCATCTTATTTTATCATGTTATGCATTATATTACATATTGTGTAAGGTAGATGTTATTACCCCTTTTTGTAATTTATTTATTTTTAATACACATTGCTTTAGGAATCATGGTGAGAGAGAAAAATCTGAGCAAAAGGGGAAAACCATGGAAGACACAAAAATATAGAAAAAAAAAAACGTAAACATAGAATGCATTGATTTATATTCAGACGCAATAGTTTTTGTTTTTTTTTTTTTTTCTGAATTCAGATGGCATTTTCTGCCCAAAGTTCCGTGGGAATGTTTTAAATAACTGAACCACTGAGAAGAATCAAATTTTTTTATAGTTGATCATCATACATTCTTGCTGTTATTGTGAACAATGTATTCCTGGTTCTGCTAGTTATCCTTAGCATACTTGTTTTAATTTCTTTTTCATTGGTGTTATTATGTTAACCCTTTTCATTTTTGATGCTGGTGATTTGTTTTTTTCTTTGTTTTATCTAATCAAATTAACCAAAATTTATCTGTTTTTCAGTTTTTTCCTAAAACTAACTCGTAGTTTTATTAATTTGTTCAATTGTTTTCTTAGTTTTAATTTTATTAATCTCTCCTTTGATTTTCAGAATTTCTAATTTGGGGGTTTTTAGTTTGTTGTTTTTCTAGTTTTTTTTTTTTTTAGTTCCATGCACAATCCATTGATCTCCTCTTGCTCTATTTTTTTCCTGTAGTTATTTAGGGATAAGAAATTTCCCTTAAGAACTACTTTGGCTGCATTCCATAGGATTTGGCATATTGCCTCATTATTGTTATTTTTTTTTGTATGAAATTATGGATTGCTTCTGTTATTTGTTGTTTGAACTACTCACTTTTAGAATTAAATTGTTTAATTTCCAGTTGGTTTTTCATGTATCTTTTTCTGCCTCTTTATTGAATATAATTTTTATTGCATTGTGGTCTGAAAAGGGAACATCTAGTATTTCTGTCTTTCTGCATTTGATTGTCAGATTGTTGTGCCCTAATACATGATTAGTTTTTGTGTAGGTGCCATATACATCTGAGAAAAAGGTGCATTCCTTTCTGCCCCTATTTAATTTTCTCCAGAGATCTATTATATCTAGGTTTTCTGGTATTCTTTCCTGTTTATTTTGTGGTTAGATTTATCTCATTCTGATAGGGGAAGGTTGAAGATTCCAACTAATCTTCTTGCTGCCTATTTTTTCCTACAACTGCTTAAAATCTTCTCTAGGAATTTGGGTGCTCCACCACTTGATGCATACACATTTAGTATAATTACTACTTTATTATTTACAGTATCCTCTATCAAGATTTACTTTCCTTCCTTATCTCTTTTAATAAGATCTATTTTTACTTCTGCTTTATCTGAGATCTGAATTGCCACTTCTGTTTTTTTGCTTTAACTTCAGCTGATGCAAAATAAATTTTGTTCCAGCCTTTTACCTTTACTCTATAGACACAACCTCTCTGTGTCAAATATGTTTCTTATAAACAACAAATTGTAGGATTCTGGCTTTTAATCCAGTTTGCTATCTGCTTCTGTTTTATGGGAGAGTTCATCCCATTCATATATACAATTAAAATTATTAACTCTGTATTTCCTGCCAGCTTGTTTTCCCCCAGTCATACTTTTCTCTTTCCTTTCCTCCTTTCCCTGCTCCCCAGTATTTTGCTTCTGTCCACCCCTTCCCTCAAAGAGCTTTCACCTGTTACAACCTTTCTGCCTTTCTTATGCCTTTTTCCTTCTACTTCTGTTCTCCTGTCTTTTCAACCTCCCCCTTTTTTCCCCCCTTTCCCCTCCTACTTCTTTATAGGTAGAGACAAGATTCTCTATGAAGGTAAATATGTCTGATATTCTCTTTTTGAGCCAAATCTTATGAAAGTAAGTTTCACACAATGTTCATATCTCTCCCTTTTTTTCCTTAATTGTAATAGATCTTTTTTGCCTTTTCATAACACGTAATTTACCCAATTTTAACTACATTTTCCTCTTCTTCCAGGAGAACCTCTTTTCTTCCTCTAGTATTTTTTTCATGTTATCACAAATTATATATGCATCCTCTAAGGATACTAATAATAGAGATATAGATCTCAAGAGTTAAACATATCATCATCCCATATAGGGATATAAGCTTTTTTGACTTGTAAAAGAAAGTTTTTTTTTTTTTCCATTTTATCTTTTTATGCTTCTCTTGAGTTCTGTATTTGAAGATTAAATTTTCTACTCAGCTCTGGTCTTTTAATGAGAAATAAATGAAATTCACCTGTTTCATTGAATGTTCATCCTTTTTTCCTAAATGATAATGCTCAATTTTGCTGAATAGTTGATTCTTGACTTTGTCTTTCACAGTATCAAATTCCATGCCTTTCGATCCGTTCAAGTAGAAGTTGTTAGGTCTTTGTTAATTCTAATTGTGGCTCCTCAATATTTGAATTGTTTCCTTCTAAGTACTTGCAATATTTTCTCCTTGATTTGATAATTCTGAACTTCAGCTACAATGTCCCTTGGAATTTTCATTTTGGGGTCTCTTTCAGGAGGCCATTGGCGAATTCTTTCAATGGTTATTTTACTCTCTGATTCTAGGACATCAGAGCAGGGTTTTTTTTTGGATCATTTCCTGAATGGTGTCTAGTCTCTTTTTTTCATCATGGTTTTCAGGAAATTCAATAATTCTTAGATTATCTCTCCTAGACCTATTTTCTAGATCATTTGTTCTTCCGGTGAGGTATTTTACATTTTCTTTTACTTTTTTTTTCATGGGGAGGGGGGTTGTTTGACTGATTGTTGAAGTTTCATTGAGTCATTCACTTCCATTTGTTCAATTCTAATTTTTTAATGAATTATTTTCTTCATTTAACTTTTTAAATCTCCTTTTGCATTTGGCCAATTGAACTTTTAAATGGGATGTTTTGTTTGTTTTATTTTTTTTCCATTTCACAAATTCTGTTTTTCAATGAATTGATTTCTTTTTCATATCTATTTTGTAAGTTTATGCTTGCTCCATTTTGTCAAATTTATTTTGTAAGGTTATATGATTTTCCATTTCATTAAATCTGTTTTTTAAGGAATTTTCTTCAAATGATTTCTTTGTTTCCTTTTCCAAACTCTCTTTCTAAGTTCTCATTTTCCCCCCATTTTTCTTCTAACTCTCTTAAGATTCGTGTTGAAATCTTCCAAGAGACCTTTGTGACCAACTCATATTATGCTTTAGGACTTTATCTGGAGATAATTTGCCTTTAGGTTCCTCAAGGCTTGAGGTCTGTTCTTCTCTTTCTCCATAAAATCTATTTATGGTCACAGTTCTTTTTGATTTTTTTTTTTTGCTCATTTTTTAAAAGGTCTACTCTTAGGGCAAAGGGGAGATCGTCCCAAACTTCCTTTAGAGCCCTTATGGGCTCTAGCAGTTATTCTCCCTGGACCTGGTGCTGCTGACTGATTTCTGTTGCTGGGTAGGAGTGGCCAGGTACCACGTTATTCTGGTGTTCAGAGGCTCACTATTTGCTTTGTCTATTTATGTTGGATGTCTCCAAAATATCTTCTGCTGGAAATTTTTTACACTCCAAATATTTGTGGGTTCTATCACTGTAAACCTAGTTCAGAGGTTTGATTGCGTGTTGATCTGAGGGACCCCAGGAGGAGCTCAAATACAGATATATCTACTGTCCACCATCTTGGCTTTGTCCCTCTCCCTCTGTTTCTAGAATATCAGGACAACGTTCCTTAATAATCTCTTGAAGAATGCTACGTAAGCTCTTTTTTTTGTCATGGCCTTCAAGTAGACCAATCATTTTCAAATTATCTCTTCTGGATCTATTTTCCAGTTTGGCTGTTTTTCCATTGAAGTATTTCATACTTGCTTCCATTTTTTTCTAGATTATTTGACTGGTTTTTCTTGTCTCACAGAGTCATTAGCTTCCATTTTCCCTATTCTAGTTTTTAATGTATGATTTTCTTAAGTTAACTTTTGCTTTCTATTTTTCCATTTGGTTAATTCTACTTGTGAAGGTATTCTTTTCTTCCGATAATTTTTCGATCCTTTTCCAAGTGACTGACTCTCATTTCCTTTCTCATTTTTTCTTCTGCATTTCTTATTTGGCTTTAAAAATCTTTTATGTGCACTTCCAAGAAGACCCTTTGGACTTGAGACCAATTCATATTATTCTTTGAAATTCCTTGTGTGCACATTTTGAACTTTTGTGAGTTTGTGTTTTGATCTGCTCTGTCACCATAGTAGCTTTCTGTGATCAAGGTTCTTTTCTGTTTTTTTTCCCATTTTTATTTCTTTTTCTTTTGGTATTTCTTCATTTTTACTTTTATAGTTGAGCTCTGCTCAACTCTTCTCTTTGGGGTAAAGGGGGCACTGTCCCAAATGTCCTGTTCAGCTTTGAGCCTGGGCTTTGAGCACAGCACACCCTTGTGTTTGCAGGGGGTAGCTTTGCCTGCTCTTTTCAGAAAACAGTCTGGTTTCCCAGCATTTGCCTTCTGATCTGGGGAGCTGGGATTGGATGCTGCCCCACTGATTTGCTCCTCAATTGATCCAGAACTGAGGTTCTTGGCTGCTGATTTGCTGTGGTTAAGACCCTCTCAATGGATTTCCTGAAATCTATCTGAGCTGGTCTGAACACCTTTTTCACCCTAGTGAGATGGACCTTTCTTGTAGTTTTTCCAGTCTATCTTCAGCTGGAGAGGGGTTTCATTTTGTCAGACTCTGTTCAGAGTCTTGGTTTCATCTGGTTTTCAAGGAAAACTGGGAGAGCTCGAACAGCTTTGCAGCTTCACTCCACCATCTTGTCTCAGTCTCTGGTATCTCACCAGTTCAAATATTAATCAGGAATCTATCTGCCCAAGATAAGCCTCCGGAATAAACAAAAGCTTTATTCTTCATGAGTGTTACTGCCAGTGAATGCTCACATGTGTTGTAACTAGTCACCACCATACACAGATAGAGTTTGGTATTGATGAAATACCTGAAGATTTCACTCTGATCCTGCCAGAGCAGTGTCTTCATTAGATGGGAAGTGATCCCTCATTGAGGAGAGCCAGGTTAATTGTTTTGAACAAGGAGCTATTTGGTCCTGATACTCCCCTTATAGGGACTTCAAGGGAAACTTAAATCAAACTCCAAACTATTCTTTTTAAATTGCAGCCTGAAGCCTGGATTCATTGAAAACTCATATTTCAAAGCTGAAAAGTTGGACTTGTACTTCTGACCTGAATGGTAACTAACAGCTATTGAGGAGAACAGAAAGAGAGCAGAGTTGTATGTAGTGCTCCTCAAATATCCCCTGTGTAATGGCTAAAGGAAATGACCTAGATTTAAGTAAAGAAAGCTAGATAAACCACACTGTATCATAGAATTTTGAGTAAAAAGAAAAAAAATACTTTGTGTATATATGTATGTGATAGATAAATACATCTATATATATATATACATACATATGTATATATATATATATACACACAGACATAGGTATTTCCTCTATATTTGATTAGCTAGCTATCTAATTTTTGAATTCTGGTACAGAAATTTGAGTTTTTATTTTATAGTCTTAATTCTGTTCTATATATTTTTTCCAGCCAGAATTTTTATTTCTGAAAAATCCGGTAAAGACAGCACCAATGTTATCAGAGAGGTTGAGAGCAACTAAACAGAATTTAGAAGCAGTATTTGCAAGAGTCAAACCCCATCCACTTTGTAATAGTTCTAATCAGGTCCAATTTTTCATCTGCCTTCACTAAGGTTAAATTAAGTTTGAAGGAGAGTCAGATCTCTTCCTTAATTTGGATTTTTTGATTCTAGTCTCTGATGACATACAAGGGCAGGGTCAACTTTTAGTGGCTGGGAAAGCAAATTGTTTGATACTGCTGGCCTAAATTTGTTGATTCAAGTGCCAGGGGGATTATCAAGCATGGACTATTTACTGAATTGGTCACAGCTGGTGTTACAAATGACATAGCTGGGGGCATCAGAGTCACCCTCTATCAGGGTGACATTGATTTTCAGTGGAGTTGCTGCTGTCCATTTTGGAAACATCACCACTATTTGTGCTAACAGCCATCTAACAGGCTTGGAAACATAAGTGAACAGATCCCAGGCTATTTAAGAAAAGTCAGAAGTGGTTACACAAAAATCTTGATTCCCTAATCACTTGGAAACAGACATTAACAATTTAAATAACTATAGCCACAGACTATGAGCCCCAGGGTCATTCAGAGATGGGGGTACACGCAGTGATAGTTCCTCTGGTCAATAGCTTATATAGTGATTTTGCATCTGCTGCTGCCTCTTAACAATTTTTTTTTTTAAAATTAACCACATGAAAATGGACCAGTAACTGCTTTCCACATTCTTAAATGACATCATCTAGTTTGGATGCTCCTGGGATGTGGAGGAGAACAGTATCTTGTATTTATTAAACAATTAGAAAAGTTAAAACAAAATCCCTTAAGCTACCATGCCAATGCTGAGCAGTATTCCCATCAAATGTATCTAAAGATAGAGATATAAAATTATAGGTTATAAAACTTTGGGGTTGAGGATGGGTAAGGGGGGGGGATGCAGGCAGTTTGTAGTATTGGAGATTTTGCTTCCTTTTGTTCTTATCACATTCCATGAAATAATTGTCTCCCAGTTAATTAGTCCAAATGCCATCTTGATTGTCAAAGAGAAGGTAAACAGTTTTCCCCTTACTGAGGTGGGAAAGCCTCAGTAATTTGATTTTGAAAAATTTCTCTCTGCAGCAGGATCTCTCTCTCTCTCTCTCTCTCTCTCTCTCTCTCTCTCTCTCTCTCTCTCTCTCTCTCCCTCTCTCTCTCTCTCTCCATGGCTGCAGAGTACTATTGATTAAGTAATTCAGTTTTGACCCTTCTGGTCAGAGTTTTAGGACTGCTGGTCATAAGGACTGGCAGCAACTTCAGGGATACATACTGTTGCTCATTCCTATGCCAACTTATATTGTTGTAGGGTAATAACTAGAATATAATGAAATGTAAATTAACTCAACATTCTTTGTGGTTCATATAAAGTTCAGTATGACAAGGCTTCCTATCGCCAGTTATGCTGGAGTGAGTGTAGCTCCAAAGGACAGCTGCATAAATTGTCCACATTCCTTTTTTATTATTTGAAATAAATAACCCCACCTCCTTTCCCTAGTGGTCATGGGCTTAAGACACATTCTCAAAATAAACTAGGATGAGAAACAAAATCAATAATCCGATAAGGGTTTTTAAAAGTGCTGTTGCTATTCAATTGTCCTCATTCACTAACTGCTGCCTATTTGGTCCAGCAAATGAGATAATGTATGTAAAAGGACCTTGTAAACCATACAGTACTGTATGTAAGCATGTTAACAACAACAATAGCAATAATAATAATTAATTCTCATCTTTATGGTGGATGGAGCTAAGATGCAAAAGATCCAGACAAATTGTATAAGTAAATTATTGCTCAGATGGATAAATACTGGAGTTTTTTAAACTAGGTATTGAGAGTTAGGTTCATCTTTTGTAGACTAAATGAAAGATTTGGAGATAACTTCTATAGTAGGTAGGGACTTATCACCATTACTATCACTATAATTATTAATTATTATTGGTGCAATTCAAGTGGTTTACTTCTGTTGGAGCACTGGTTATTTTAGATATGTATACTGCTTAACTTTGTATAACAAAAAGTAGTAAGTTTATTGATGAAGTTCATGAATGCATGCCCTTGCTAGCCCAGCTGCAAGCAAGTTCTTTGCTGGTGGGAAATTAGACATGTGTTAGTTATTATAGATATTATAATAATGATAGATATGGAGTCCATAAAAGCTGGCTAAATTTGCATTTCTCCTAATTCCAGTTTTACATCATTTTCATCTCTAATCCTTCTTTCTGTTACCCTCTTTCTGACACCCTCTTTGTCAGATTTTCAGTCTTTCTGTTTCTCTTCTGTTTCTCTCTCTGTGTTTCTCTTTCTCTCTGTCTCTTTCTGTCTCTGTTGCTTTCTTTATCTTTGTCTCTGTTTCTGGGTATGTGTGTGTTTCTCCCTTTCCTCACCTCCTTTCCTCCAAAGAATGCAGTAGCATGTGCCTTTAGAAAATGTACTCATAGTTCCCCACAGATGTACATGCCCATGAAATTTAGATTTAATAATCTCAACAGCTCCTTTTTATTACTCTCACTTTCTTATCTTAGACCTGATTCTTCATTGCTTTTAAGCACCAGCAAAGTGAGTACTTGCTAATTTACCCAGGTGATCATAAGTATGTGCATATGTACATGAGCTATATGTTTTGATTTAAATATTGCATGCACTCAAGCAGTATTGTTTTAAGTTTTAAACAGGCCATTAGATAGATACCTGCCTTCATCAACAATGTACTGATACTTTCAGTTTTAACAATAGAAGACAATTCAGTAAACTTCATGAAACAACAAAAATGGCATGCCTTTAAAAAGAGAATACAAAATAGTCAACTTTTGAAAAATTCTCTAATTTTCACGAATGGATTTTTATGGAAGATGTATATATAGATATTTCACAAATTTATTACATTAGTAAATTTCATTAATGTACCTTATGATGCAGTCACCTATAGCAACATACACACATGCATACATACATATACACATGCATATACACATATATTTGTGTCCATTTTATGTATATACACATATACATGATATAAAATGCAGGTGCACATATATCATATATGAATACACACATACATATATATGAATACACACACATATATAATGGAAGATAGTATTTAAACTGGGAATTAAAAGAAAAGAGGGAAGCTAGGAGAAAGAGGTAAGAATGTGAATATGTATTTTCTCATTTAAAATTCCCTGTTCAAATCCTTCTTTCCATAACCTTTTGATGCTATACTCAACAGATTCTAGGATATTCTCTTCTGATATTGCTTCCTATCTACTCTGTACATATCCTGGGTGTGCTGCATTATTTCCATATTGTCAGTTCATTAGAATGTTAGTTCCTCAGGGGAAGGGAAAGTCGTTTTTGTTAATACTTCTTATCCCCAGAGCTTATCATTATTCCTGTCATGTAGTCAGTACTTAATAAAGGCTTCTTGGTTTAATAGTCCTTCAAAGAAATTATTTAAGATCTCTTGCTGTATTTTTCTGTAATGACCAGCCATCATAACAAAGTAGATAGAGGACTTATCTTGGACTCAGGAAGAACTGGGTTCATTTCCTGCCTTGGGTGTGTATATACTAGCTAAATTTCACTCAACCCTCAGGCAACTGTATAAAATTATGAATTACATTGCAATTGTCAGTTTGTTGCAATAGAAGACATTTTTGTAGAGGAATAATCTACAGCAATGATAACATACATCTATGAAAATGGATTTGCAATTGCGCTTTTATATTATAAATGTCACCAATGAATAAAACAAATTGAATCATAGATTAAGACCTAGTGAAGGACAAGGCTTATAGATCATTGAGCCTAGCACCCTTAGTATATAAGAACAAAGAGATTAAGTGATACCCAGCATTATGCAGCTCATAAATGTTAGAGAAAGGGCTTGAACTCTAGTACATGATACCAAGTCAGTACTCTATCTACTGGATCACCCCTGTTGCCTCTTAGTTTTTCTACTAGTCTACATCACCTCCACATATTTTTAAATGTCCTCCCTGTCTCCGAACTCAAGACACTGTTGCAGTAATCAAACACCACTGTGATCATTTTCCAGCTCAGAAACCTTTAGTGCCTCCACACCTAGCCAATAACAGAAATTCCAAATAACTTGTGATGGCCTGGGTTCTTGCATTAAGTATTTTTTCCTCTCTTGTTTCATACATATTATTAATCCCCTTTAGAATTATGCCAAGCCAGGGGCTGCTTTCTTGTCCAGATTTAGTCACTGGAGAATTTTGGTACAAGTCCAAATGCTGATCATGGGTGAAGAGTGAAGGGGCAGAACTCTCAAAGATGGTCAAACTGGAGTTCATTTATTCAAAATTCTCTCAGCCTTATGTACCCTAATACCCTTATATAACCACAGAACACTGTGCATGCCCTAACTACATACTGTGCATGTAGGATCATATAAACTACTAGCTATTGTGGGCAGATGTCTCCTTTCCACTTTAGTATAACTCTGCTTTAATTACAACACAGGTTGTCATGCCCCCTGACTTCTCAGAAAGGCTGAGATGTTCCTAGAGAGGATGGGGAGCCAAAGTAAACACATTAGCAGGGTTCCTTTTACTGGACTAAAGGGTCTTATACCTGACCCAGAGTTCCCCACTATCTGTGACTTTCTATATCTCCTACTTTCCTTTGTTTTGATTGAAGCAGGGATACATCAGTGGTTAAATCCAGCAGCATGGGAGGAATCACACAGGCAAGTAGTACTGTAACAAGCAATATGAATAAACAAGATACTGTACAAGTCTTCTATGAGTTGCAGAAAGAAGGTATACAAAATAACTATTAATTTACTACCATACATATATTTCCTTCAGCAGACAAGAGATAGTCCAAAGCCAGTCTATTATCCATCACTTCACGTGTCAGAGAACCCAATGATTCCTGCAAGTTTTGAAGTCGTGCATCAGTCTCATTAACAATTATTTTTATGGTCATGGGAATGTTCATCCGTGCTCTTTCAGGGGTGGATGTAGTCAGAGATGGAATCATGCAATGTTTCCTGGGTCTTTTCCTTCATTTCAATGGTGTTCTCTTTTTCTGTCTCTCGCTGTTGGACAAGACAGACATGGCATGTCAGGACCCATTGGATTACTTCTTCATCTGTAAAGACACAAGCAAATCCTCTGCTCCAACCTGTTAACCTATCTGGTCCCTTCCATTCACCACTTCCTGCATCTCTCTAGATAATCTGTCAATTATCTAAAGATACTGGAGATGCTTGCACTGAACATTGCCCTTCTGGTAGGTTATGAAACCTGTCTGCCAGAGCCAGTGTATCTTCATCAAAAATTAAAAAAAATAATAGTATGAAGAGTTAAATTTAGAAGTTCTCTTGAGTTACCTGTGGCTTCTCCTCTTTTTTGTTCTTGGAGGGGTGTCTTGAAATCTCTGTTCCTCCTGTCTCCTATTGCCTACCCTTGAGGATTGAAGGGTATACCACCATGGTTTATGAAATCTGACACTGTTCACAAAAGTGTGAGAAATGTTTGAAAGTATATGCAGATCCATTATCTGCTTTTATTGTTTGTGGAACACCCATTACTGCAAAGACCTGTATAAGGAATTCAGTGATCACCCGGGTTGTCTCTTTTGCTGCTGGTACTGCAAAAGTAAATCCTGAGAAGGTGTCCATGACAACATGGATTAAGGACAGACAGCCAAAATGTTTATAATGGATCACATTCGTCTGCCAACCTTCATTGGGCCTCAAACCATGAGGGTTCTTCCCTGGAGGGAATGTAGGAGCATGGAAAGGGAGGAGAGTTTTATAAGCTTTTACTATGCTCCTAGCTTCCTCATTTGTTGTCCCAAACTGCAGATGTAAAACTCATGCAGCCTGATGATATTTAGAATGAGATTCTTGGATGGCCTGAAATAGGGGAATGTTGACTAACATGGTGAGAAGGTAATCTGCCTTTGAGTTTTCATAAAAAATAGTCCTGGAAGAACAGTATGAGAGGGGACATGCAAGAAGTAATACTTAACTGGGTAGTTTCTCACTTGCTCCTGAAGTTCCTTAAAAAGCTGAAATATGTTAAAGGCTACAAATTTTATTTGGAATGTGGCAATTCTTTGTACTGAATAAGTTGAATCATATATTATATTTACATCTCCTGGGTAATAAGTAAAAGCTAGCATAATTGCATATAACTTATTCTGCTGAGTGGACTGAAAGGAAATTCTGACAACTTTTTTTATATCTGTCAGGAGAATATACAGCACAAATGTTATATTTGGACACATTTGTAAAAATGGTCAGTCCTTTAAAAGGGATCTCAGAAAACTTTTCTTCAAAAACCCATGGCCAATTATGTAATAGCTGGGCTATCTTTAAGGGGGACCCATGTATAAAATTTGGAGCTGTGATCATTGAAATTTGCCATTTTGGTATGGTTTCACAGAATACATTAATTTGCACATTGGTATAAAAGCTGTATATCTTATTAGCTCCTATCCAAGATAATTATACTACTCATTTAATGACCTTTAACAAGATTCTAGCCACAAGCACTGGGAAAGGAATAACACTTTGATCTGGTTGTGTTGGGAGGGTTATCCACTCAATAACAGTGTCTCCTTGATGAAGGACCGCTGTAGGTGTCTCTTTTGTAGCCAAAACTGGTATTTCCAAGAATTTTTGAGTGATTCTTTCAACCACATCAGATGAAGTCAATTCATCCTCTCTCAGAACCTCTTGGGCTTCTTTTGCAAGTTGGAAGGTTGAGTCTAAAGCAGTGTTTCTTCTTAAGATGTCATACAATTGCTGTAATTGATAAGTAGTTAAGCTAACACTGGATGTATCCATTGGATATCTCCTATCAATTTCTAAAAAACAATTTACGGTGTTCAACTTCTCTGTTCTTAAAGAAAGTTTTTGCACTGTAAGTACTTTGGGGTATACTTCATATTCTAAATATTGAAAAAAGAGCATGCCTTTGAATTTTTTGGGGGGCTATATACAATTGATAGTTCCTTAGTATTTCTATGGTCTTTTGTATGTTCCTCACACATATCATACATGTAGTGTAATGACATAACTTTTGGAAATGCTTTTCTTACTGGAATAAGAGCAGCAGCCACATACATCTGGCACATGGTAGGGCTATTTTTCATTCCCTGTGGCAAAACTGTCCATTTAAATCTTTTATAAGGCTCAGCTAAATTAACTCTTGGTGCTAAAAAGGCAAATCTTTTCAAATCCTCCCTATCCAGAGGGATAGAGTAGAAATAATCCTGAATGTCTATAACCCAAAGAGGCCATTCCCTAGGCAATTGAGTAGGAGACGGAAGCCCAGACTGAAGAATTCCCATTGTATCCATTTGTTCATTCACTTTCCTCAAGTCTGTCAACATTCTCCATTTTCCAGATTTCTTTTTTATAGCAAATACATGAGAATTCCTAGAACTTAGAGAAGGTTGTAGATGTCCTTGGTCAAGTGGCTCCTGTACTATATCTAATAAGATGTGATTTTTTTCACTGAATGAACACTTTTCTACCCACACTAGTGTATTAGCTTTCCATTGGATGGTAATAGTTGTAAGGGCTGGCAGGCCTTCAAGAGCAGCCCTGCCTAAAAAGCTTATGTTCAGTTGTAATCCTAACTGCTGTAAAATGTCTCTCACTTATAGATTGATAGGGATTTTTTTTTAACTACAAAAGGAGTAAGCACTCCCATTTTGTCTTCAAATTTCTATCTCAATCCAAATGTATTCCATTGCTCCTCCCTTGCTTTATCTAATGTCTCTTGTATTTGGGACATAGAAGGGCAAAATAGTGCTGGTGGTGCTGACAATGTCACTGCCCTTCCTGCTCTTCCTTCTCCTGTCCACAAAGGTGGAACTGAAGGAGGAGGATCAGGAAGAAGAGGATATCCCCAGGGTGCATAGGCTGAAGTGAAGGTGGGATGAGACACTAAGAAGCTCCCCACTCCTCAAACTTCCCAGTTCTTAGCTGTCCCTGCCCCAAGCACCATACCCTCCTGTGCTGTGGGCACCATCTGCCTGCTTGTTCTCCTCCTCACACTTCCTTGTTTGATACTCTGTGCTAAAAGCTTTTTTTCCCTTATATGTAGGATTTCTTACAGCCAATTTTAATTGTTCTCCCACTTCCTTCCACATCTCTGGCTCCAACCTCTCCTCCCCAGAGAGCTACTGGGACGTGCATTCCACAACATCCAAGACCTCAGTGATCTGCTTCTGAGTCATTAACAAAACTTGCTCCTTTATCAATCTAACTAAGCATTCTTATACTTCCCCCAAGAGGCAGGCTCTTTTGTTAGTACTTGCCCCATTTTGGCTGAAAAACAAAAGTCACTAGATTAGTCCTTAGCAAATCTTCCCACCTAACTGTTTTGAAAAACTTACCCTGTTGCTGGTCACAGGGATTCCTCGTCCGAAGCTCTTACTAGTCAAGCTGCTGTGTGCCCTGCTTTCCAGGGCCTGGCATTGAACACCAAATGTCCAGACCTGTTCACTGGAGGATTTTGGTACCAGCCTGAATCCTGATCCAGGGTGAGGAGTGAAGAGGCAGAACTCTTGAAGATGATCAAACTAGAGTCTGTTTATTCCAAATTCTCTCAGTCTTATATACCTTAATACCCTTATATAACCATAGAACACTGTTCATGCACTAACTATATACTATGCATGTGGGACCACATAAACAACTTGCTATTGTGTATAGATGTCTCCTTGCCACTTTTGTATAACTCTCCCTTAATTACAACACAGGTTGTCATGCCCCCAGACATTTTTTAGAAAGGCTAAGATGACCTTAGTGGAGATGGGGAGCCAAAGCAGACACATCAGAAGAAGTCCTTACTGGACTAAAGGGTTTTATACTTCACTCAGGGATGCCCACTATCTGTGACCTTCTATGCCTACTATTGCTGTTCCTCACACACAATGATTTTTCTCTAGCCTCTGCAACTTTTGATTAGTTGTAACCATTTTTGGTTTATCTTCTCATCTTTTCCTCCTGGTTTCTTTCAAGATAAAGTTCAAATATCAAGTTCTATAAGAGGCCATACCATTGCTAGTCCCATCCCTGGAAGGTTATCTTCTATTTACTTTGTATATAGTTGTTCATCTATTTTCTACCCCTCCTTGACACCAGGCACATTATTCTTGTCTTTATTTACATCCTTGGGATTTAGCACTGCGTTGAGGAGAAAATAGTTTAGTAAATGCTTGTAAATCAGCTGATTATAGGCCTTGTACATGACTTATTTAACTCTCCAACCTTTTGATTTCCTGTGGACTAATATTGCATGGCTTTCCTCCATTTTTTCCTTAGTCCTTCCTGTTATCTAAAACCTTAGTTGAATTATCCTCCCTCCATGAAACAGTCTCTCATATGATGTCAGTCTCTGCCTTACTTATTTTTTTTGCCAATAACCATAATTATAATTACGAGGATAATAACATTGATGTAGCACATATCCCATGCCAGGTGTGTAGCAGGCACTTCATCAGTGCTGTTCTCTACTCCCATTTCCTTTTTTTTTAATTAAAAGGTTTTATTTACAAAACATATGGGTGATTTTTCTACACTGACCTTTGTAAAAAAACTTTTTTTTTGTTCCAAGCTTTTCCCCTCCTTCCCTCCACCCCCACCCCTAGATGACAGGTAATCTAATACATGATAAATAGGATAAATTCTATGACAAATCCAATATATGTATACATATCATACAGTTATCTTACTGCACAAGAAACATCAGATTTAGAAAGAGAGAAGAAAAAAAAACAACCTAATAAGGAAAACAAAATGCATGGAAATATTCACAGAAAGCTTTAAAATGCTATGTTGTGGTACACACTCAGTTCCCTCAGGCCTCTCTCTGGATGTATATGACTATCTTCATCCCTGAACAATAGGAACTGGTTTGAATCACATCATTGTTGAAGAAAACCATTTCCATCAGAATTGATCATCATATAGTCTTGTTGCTGTGTATAATGACCTCCTGGTTCTGCCGATTTCACTCAGCATCAGTTCATGCAAGTCTCTCCAGGCCTCTGTAAAATCATCCTGCTGGTCGTTTCTTACAGAACAATAATATTCCATAACATTCATATACCATAATTTATTCAGCCATTCTCCAATTGATGGGCATCCATTCAGTTTCCAGTTTCTAGCCACTACAAAAAGGGCTGCCAGAAACATTTTTGCACATGTGAGTCCCTTTCCCTCCTTTAAAATCTCTTTGGGATATAGGCCCAGTAGAAATACTGCTGGATCAAATGGTATGCACAGTTTGATAGCTTTTTGAGCATAGTTCCAGATTGCTCTCCAGAATGGTTGGATCCATTTACATTTCCACCAACAATGTATTAGTGTCCCAGTTTTCCCACATTCCCTCCAACATTCATCATTATCATTTCCTGTCATTTTAGTCAATCTGACAGGTGTGTAGTGGTACCTCAGAGTTGTCTTAATTTGCATTTCTCTGATCAATAGTGATTTGGAGCACCTTTTCATGTGACTAGAAATAGTTTCAATTTCTTCATCTGAAAATTGTCTGTTCATATCTTTTGACCATTTATCAATTGAAGAATGGCTTGAATTCTTATATATTTGAGTCAATTCTCTATATATTTTAGAAATGAGGCCTTTATCAGAACCTTTGGATGTAAAAATATTTTCCCAGTTTACTGCTACCCTTCTAATCTTGTCTGCATTCATTTTGTTTGTACAAAAACTTTTTAACTTGATATAGTCAAACTTATCTTTTTTGTGATTAATGAGAACCTCTAGTTCTTCTTTGGTCACAAATTCCTTCCCCCTCCACAGGTCTGAGAGATAAACCATCCTACATTGCTCTAATTTGTTTATAATATCATTCTTTATGCCTAGATCATGAATCCATTTTGACCTTATCTTGGTATATGGTGTTAGGTGTGGGTCAATGCCTAGTTTCTTCCACACTAGTTTCCAATTATCCCAGCAGTTTTTGTCAAATAGTGAGTTTTTATCCCCAAAACTGGGGTCTTTGGGTTTATCAAACACTAGATTACTATTGTCATTGAGTATTTTGTCCTGTGAACCTAACCTATTCGGCTGATCCACTACTCTATTTCTTAGCCAGTACCAAATAGTTTTTATAACCACTGCTTTATAACATAGTTTTAGATCTGGTACAGCTAGGCCACCCTCATTTGCATTTTTTTCATTAATTCCCTTGAGATTCTTGACCTTTTGTTTTTCCAGATGAATTTTGTTGTTATTTTTTCTAGGTCAGTTAAATAATTTCTTGGGAGTTTGATTGGTATAGCACTAAATAAATAGATTAGTTTAGGTAGTATTGACATCTTTATTATATTTGCTCAACCTATCCAAGAGCACTTGATGTTTTTCCAATTGTTTAGATCTGACTTTATTTGTGTGGAGAGTGTTTTGTAGTTTTGCCATATAGATCCTGACTTTCCCTTGGCAGATATATTCCCAAATATTTTATACTATTGAAAGTTATTTTAAATGGAATTTCTCTTTGTATATCTTGCTGTTGCATTTTGTTGGTGATGTATAAAAATGCTGATGACTTATGTGAATTTATTCTGTATCCTGCAACTTTGCTAAAGTTGTGGATTAATTCTAAGAGTTTTTCAGTTGAGTCTCTAGGGTTCTCTAAGTAGACCATCATATCATCTGCAAAGAGTGATAATTTGGTTTCCTCATGACCTACTCTAATTCCTTTAATCTCTTTTTCTTGTCTTATTACCAAAGCTAGCATTTCTATTACAATATTGAATAGTAATGGTGATAGTGGGCAACCTTGTTTCACGCCTAATCTTATTGGGAATGGTTCCAGTTTATCACCATTTCATATGATGCTAGCTGATGGTTTTAAATAGATGCTACTGACTATTTTAAGGAAAAGTCCATTCATTCCTATACTCTCTAATGTTATTAATAGGAATGGATGTTGTATTTTATCAAATGCTTTTTCTGCATCTATTGAGATTATCATATTTTTTTTGTTAATTTGGTTATTGATATATTCAATTATGTTAATAGTTTTCCTAATATTGAACCATTCCTGCATTCCTAGTATAAATCTTACTTGGTCATGGTGTATTATTCTGGGAATGATTTTCTGTAATCTATTTGCTAATATTTTATTTAAGATTTTTGCATCAATATTCATTAGGGAGATTGGTCTATAATTTTCTTTCTCTGTTTTTGTTTTAGGTATTAGTAACATCTCTGTATGATAAAAGGAGTTTAGAAAGAGTCCTTCATTCCCTATTTTTTCAAATAGTTTATATAATATTGGAGTTAATTGTTCTTTAAATGTTTGGTAGAATTCACATGTAAATCCATCTGGTCCTGGGGATTTTTTCTTAGGGAGCTGATTAATGACTTGTTCTATTTCTTTTTCTAAAATGAAACTATTTAAATAATCTATTTCCCCTTCTTTTAATCTGGGCAATCTATATTTTGTAGATATTCCTCCATTTCACTTAGGTTATCAAATTTATTGACATAAAGTTGGGCAAAGTAACTCCTGATTATTGCTCTAATTTCCTCTTCATTGGTGGAAAGTTCTCCCTTTTCATTTTTGAGATCTACCTTACTTCTTGAAGGACAATTCAATGGTCAGCATTGGACAGGAACATCTGACTTCAGACTCAATCTCAGCCATTTATTAGTTCTTTGAGCTTGAATAAGTCACTTAATCTGTGTTTGAAATGTAGATAATTATATCACATATCTTCTAGTCTGAGTGTGAAAATCCAAAGGAATATTTGTGAAACATTTAGCACAATGTCTTTGGCCTTTGCTCCCTTCATTAATTTTTTTGAGCTTTTCAAACCTTTTCAAAGCAGGGACTACCTTCACTAAGCTTGGAGTCTTTATGCAGTTTAGAAGAGGTCACAGTCAATTGTAATGTTAGTTATTGGGAAATAATTAAGCATTATTTTTTATTGTAGTTTTGAAGAAAAACATTTTTGGATTTTCCTTCATCTACTGTAGAAAATCTTGGCTCTCTGTCACAGAAGTGAATGGTATGGAATAAACAGACAAACAAGTTTAAAGAAAAGTGGAGGAAAAGGGAGTCTTGTTTCCACAGGACTCTCATGGCACCAGCATCAAAATATCAGGAACAGTATATCCAACAAATATCAATCACTGAAATTGAGGAGCCCAAAATTAGAAATATCATGCTAATTATGGCTTGACCTTTGAAGTAGGATTATTTTGCCATTCCTGTGGAAGAGAAATCGATTCCTACTCCACAGCATCAATAGTATCTTAAATAAACCTGATTTTAGTTTGTAGTTCACAAGAACCTGCAGATCTTTTTATTTGTTACACTTATGCATGATTGGTCCCTCATCATGTTGGCTTTATGAATCATTTCCCCCCAACTGACTAAGTGTAATCTTATTTTTAATAAACTCTATCTGAGCAACTAGGATGCACAGTGGATAGAACCCTGGACTTGGACTTAGAAAGATCTGGGTGTGTATCTTTTGATAAGACACTTAAAAAAAAAAACCCTTCATATGCCTCAGTTTCTCTATTTGTAGAATGGAAATAATAATCATAGCTCATTTCTCAGAGCTGTTATGGAGGTAAAATGATATAACATTGTAAATCACTTAGTAGAGTGCACCACAAAATAGGAATATAAGAATTGCTTATTAAATCCAAAAATATATTCATTTGTTTTCAACTTGGGAATGTAATTATCACTGATATCAGTTAGAAAGGACCTAAACCAATTCAAACCCTTGTTTTTAAAAGAAAGGGAAAATCACACCCTTTGAAGCTGTGAGTTGTGTAATGGAGTAATCAATAAACTTAACATTAGTAGGTACCTCCTATAAATATGGCCATTATGCTAGGCATTGGAGATAACAATAACTAAGTATATACAATACTAGTACAAATATCAAGGTGGTGCAGAGTGGCAGAACTCCTAGGTAAGTGTTCCAAGATGTTCATCAACCTGATATTTAATAAAGCTTGAGATGCTTATTTTATTTATTTATTCATTTTATTTCCCACAGCAAAGCAATAATGGAAAACTGTAGAAATGTTGCATTGTGAATAGAAAACTGTCTTTAGCTTCAAGATGAACTTGGCTTGGGTCTTGCATATAGTACTGTCCAGTAAGAGAGAAAATAACTTATTTCTCCATACCCTAAGCAACTCACTAAGACTGGAAATTTCAGAGAAGGCCTAATTTGCATTGCTAGAGGGAGTTTTTTGTGCTAATGAAATCACAGGTCTTACCCCATTCCAACCCATAAAAACATTATGTGATATCAACTTGACTTACTTTACTAGAATTAACTCCTCAGACTGACATGGGAGGAAAACTATACTTTGAATTTTCTACTTCAGTCAATTCTCCACCCAGTTAGTTATTTTTGAGCTAGGAGGGAGACTTTGATTTATATTCCTATATTCATTAGTTGAGGAACTGAGGCACAGAAGCTAAGGGTTGGTTTCAAGGCCACATGGAGAGCTACTGATAAAATTAGAACTTAAAATTCATTACTCCCATCAGACTATTCCTATAATTTACTCTATTAAATTAATTACTTTACTTTGAATTACAAATAAGTAATTTTAGTATTTTAAAGGAATAGCTCAAGATTACCCAAATAAAGTATGGACCACCTTTCACCACCAGATAGAGAGCCCTTTTGAGTGTATAACTAAGTTGGATAAATTTGGGTCACTTAAACTCTATACCTCAATTACAGAATAGGTAACACTAAAGAAAATTTTCTCTCATTCTCTTTTCCCAAGTAATTGAACATATGACAACCCAGAGGCATAATTCTTCATGCTTCTTGTTTATTGTAACTTAAGGAGACCTTTTACATTATTTTTCCCCAACTGTGTTTTCTATATGAAAAGCATTTGACATTGTGAATGTGGATATATTGTCAGTCAACCAAACTTAAAGTGTCAAGATAGCAATGCCAGGATACAGCCTAGAAGAGAATTAACATATGCTCACAGAATGCCAACTACTAGAGAGAGACTAGATAAAATGAAAGTATTTTTAAACCAAAAAACAGAAGAAAAGGGAAACAAAACTTTTGGTTATTTAGTATCATGAATATTAATTACATACATTCTGTTCTTGGGCAGGGAGAGAATATTGCCGACATTAATACATGATGATGAAGACTTTTTCCCCCTATCTTTCTCTTAGGAGTTAGTTGAGTTAGATTTTAACACCCTATGAATTAAGCTTGTGCATATAAAAATTCAAGTATAATATTATGCAGGGTATTTATTCAGTTCTAGTGTAGTACAATTAAGACTCATGGATATAGTAATTTTTGTAACAATCACTGTAAGACATTCCATTAACTCAAAGCAGAAAAAGTCATTAAGGTAAGCTACGATAAACACTCAGAATGTGAATATGGAACAGAAAGCCCAAATACCGATTTGGTTCAGCAGTTCAATTTTCTTACTTTTGTACTTCCATGGATCTTTCATAGTGCAACTATAAAATTTTTTTGGATATTGTAGATATTCCTTTTAATGTTGAGTGTTCTTAGCGTATGATTTTGGGTTCTGGAGTTCTAAGACACCATTTCTTCATGAGAATTCATAAAGACCCAGACAAGTGTCATATATGGTTGGTGTGTGTGCATGTATAAGTACATGTGTCTATGTGTGCACATGCACATATGATGGACTTACTAAGGAAAATGAAACGACTCAATTCCTTTATTTTACACAATAAAAGGATATGATGGAGATAGCTTGAAGCAGGTCTTTGCCATGAAATGACTAATTTCTGTCACTCATATTTAGGTTTCTGGAAGGTTTTCTCTTGGAGATTTCTTTGAAATGATACATTGAATATGTGGAACAGTCTATGTTTAGACAAAACATTTTCTACAATATTCCTATGAAGTTGGTGTGATATGTATCATTTTCAGGTTATATGCATCTGTCTGTCTGTCTATCTATCTATCTATCTCTTTTATCTACTTGTCCCTCTCCCATATTCATTATTTTTCCATTTCTATTGTTGGACTTCTCCAGAATTCTACATAATTCTGCTCCAGGTACCTTCTCTCTCCCCTCTTCCCTTCTATTTCTCTTCCCTGCTTTTCAGCTTCTTCTTAAGCATTATATATTCTCATTAAGTTAAAGCACTTTGAAGGCAGGCCTGAGTTTTAATTTGTATTTCTATATTTGGTGTTTAGAATAGCACCTAGCATATAGTAGATACTTAATAATGCTTATTGACAATCTTATATACCAGAGAAATGAGGTTCATTGAAGTTATGTGATTTACCTGAGATCACACACATACATAATGGCAGAGCTATAACTGGAACCAGATGCTATGATTTATAATTCCATGCTTTGGAATTCTCTTTTCCAAGAATAAACTCCAAATCACTTCCTCAATGAGCAAATTTATTGAAGAGTTTATTGGCTTAACAAGCCAATCAAAAGTATTTTGAACACCATTTATTTTTTGAACACTTATTCTTCATCCTTCAATCTTCTCCAGCTTTCGAAACTGGTGATGACTTTTTTCTCCTGGGTATTCTCTTTTCTTTTGACATTCATGACATTATTCTCTCCAGATTCTCTTCTTCTGTCCCTTAGTCTCCTTTGCTGTAGCTTCATCTGATCTCTTATTCTTTAAGACTGAGTGTTCTTCAAAACTGTCCTGTGCCAATTTTCTTTTGATGCCCCTTTCTGTTCTGATATGTGGGAGGATTTCCATCTGGATTACTATCTAATTTATACATTTAGCACAGATCTTTGCTTTTGTAGCTACTCTCTTTGAGCTATTCCCTCAGTATGAACTTACACTCGTTTGTTTAGTCCTCAATTGATAGTTGGGACTACTAAGGCTTACTGTATGCTGTGGGTTATCTGCTTAAAATATTGTTTATAAGCAATGGAAACAATTAGTTAAAAGCAAAAATGTTATCTAACATGATGTTATGAGAACAATGGCTGCAAAAATATTGCCTCCATAAACTTGGTGTTCATTCTTCCATAAATACATCTAGATCTAGAAAGAAGTAAAGAAGCAGACACAATACAATGGTAATGAGGTTCATACATTGAGATCACACATGTGTTCAAGGCTACATACTTCCAAGATTTTATAGGGTCTTAGTATGTTTTATGTCCTTGTAAAGTCACCTCACAGCTTCTTCCTGGGCTTTTGCTGGGCAGGTTTCTCACTTATCTTTTTAAGATTTATTCTTCCTTACAAATTGCCTCCCAATTGCCATGGATAATTCTCTTCTGTGACCAGGAATAGCTTTCTTCTTTAATTCTTTAATACGCTTGAAGCTGTTTCCAGCATAGAGTCACTCTCTATCTGTGCCTCTGTTTATTGGGGCACTATGAATCTCTGCCCCCTGCTGGATTTTATATCTTCTCCTGGTAGAATGGTTCCATTGAGGAATGCTAGCACTCCTTGCTGATTTCTGGTTTAGGTGAAAGAGGGTAACATTTCCTAAACCTGCTCTTGGTCTTGCCTGACTTCATAGCAGATAAATTCAAGTCTTTTAAACATCACCACAGCCACTACAAATCAATGTTTAGCCAAACCTTCCAATTCTATCAAGGCAAATCCCTTCAGAGTTTGTACAGGGTTAAGAGAGTATTATATGTATTGATATTCGATTATCATGTTAATTTTGATGAACTCTTATCCCTTACTTTCTGGGTGGGGGTATGTGAGGAATGGAACACAGATGTGGGAAGAATCATTTGATCAGAGACCAACTGAAACCTTTCCCTCTCCCCCCCACATACATCTTAAACTCTTGTCTTACATACCAGCTTACTCTACAACATCTCATTCTAGCTTTCTTATAGTTGTCTCAAAATCAATGTGCCCAAATAGCACTAATTATCTATTCTCCTAAACCCAACCAACCCCCCCATTTTGTCTTGATGTGGAAGTATTCATCTTTACAGATACCGAGTTTCACATCCTGTAAATCTACTTCTACAGTATTTCTTGAATTCATCTCATCTCTACTCACATAGATATCATTCTACAATGGTGCATAATTTACTTTAGACAAAATAAAATAATTATATTCATTAATTAAAAAAATCTTTTAAAAATTATGCAATGTGTCCTTTTACTGTATTTAAATTGTCTTACATTATTTAGTATTGAGTTCATATGACTTTATTACATATTCTCTAATTTTCTTGAAACCACACTTTTACTATACAAAATATTAAGTATTAGTTTATCAATTTTCCCACATTTAAAATGTTTAAATCAAGCTTTCAGTTACTGGAACATGACTACTGCTAGTTCTTGGATTAATTTCTTAAAGCCTTAGCTGCACAAAATTGTATAAGGTCACTGTAGTATTCTATCTCTATTTGGACAATTTTATAATTTGGAAACAATTTTGCTTCTAAGGATATGTCAACATAATTACAAGATTTTATTATCACCTCAATGGTCAATTTTTTAATACTCCCTGGGAGTAGGTATTATATTATGAACTCCCTTGAATTCTTTGTACAATTTTTTTAATAACCTAGAATAAAAGAAAATAGTTTCATGAGTAAAAATTAGTTTCTCAACTCTATTTTGTATCTTCAAGACAAGTGTGTTTGTTTATTTTGTCTTGTTTCTTTACAGAATCAGTAAGAAACTGTTTTACACTGGTCTTCTCAATATTCTTTCAAATTCAAGATGCTTATCCCACTCTATTAAAAAATCATTAATGACTCCTCCAGCTGCTCAGTCCCATAGGACATTAATTAGTTTGTTTCATAGCAATAATTTGTCAATCTTGTAAGGTAGTTTCTTTTTTTCATTTTCAAGCCCATTTTATTTTGTGCTTCAGTCAGTGCGACTTATCTTGTTTAATTATGCCTTTGTGTAAGCCTTGAAACATTTGAAATATCTGAGGAGGCATTGGAATGTTCTTTTTGAAAACTATAATTTTTGTACTTTTCCTTAGAATAATATCTATAAACCAATACCATGGAATGAAAATATGATAAAAAAGAGCAATCAAAAACTTGTATAACATGAAAGTCAACATTCAAATGACAGAGGAGACCAAATCAATCCAGTTTAAAATCAGATGTTCCAACTTAGCCTGGTGTCAGTAGAACTAGACACGTGTGCATATAGTAATGCACACACACACACAGACACACACACATTCTCTCTCTCTCTCTCTCTCTCTCTCTCTCTCTCTCTCTCTCTCTCTCACACACACACACACTCTCACACACACACAATCATTGCTGTTACAAAATGAAACCATATTCAAACCACTGCTTGTCCAAAGTACTGCACAACTCATTGTGGTTCAAGTTCTCATTTCTCACCTTAGCAATTTCAAGAGTCTCTTAACTGGTCTCTCTGCTTCCAGTATCTTACCCCTCTGAACTCTCCTCAGCATAACTACCTAAACTTTCCCCCAAAAATCTGGCCATATGTCTCTTCTGCTCAAGATGGTCCTTTCTTGTCTCTAAGATGACATTAAAAACTCCTCCAGCTAGAATTTAAAGTCTATCCATAATAGATTACAATTTACCTTTTCAGGTATTTTTTTTTAACTATACTACTCCTTAAGCCATTCTATGCCATAGCCAAAATAGTTTAACAAATGCTCCTTAAGTTGCTTATCCCATACCTTCATGCCTCTTTACATATTATCCCCTATAATTGGAAAGCTCATTTTCTTCACCTCCACTTCTTAGACTATTCAATTTCTAACAAGGTTCAAATGAACTATTACCCCCCATACAATGAAATTTATCTATTATCTAAGTTGTTACTAGTCTCTGCCTATAAAGGCATATATTTTACTGTATCTTCCAATAGAATGTTTCTTAAGGCTAATAGTTTTTTGTTTTTGTTTTTGTATTCTCACCATCCATCGGAGTGCTTTGAACATAACAGGGGTTTAATAAATTCCTGTTGCATTTAATTAAAAAAAATCCTGTCTGTAAAGGAAGAACCATGTAGCAGAGTAGTAAATGATAATATTGGAAAGGTGTCTTTTTTACTCTTTCAAGGAAAGCCTTGGAAGCCAGATAATAAATCCAGACTTTATTTTCTAGGGAATAATTGAATATTCTTGAGGTAGAGGGTGAAGTGCATGTAATTATGATAATGATATTTGAAACTAATGCATCTGTTGTCAGTGTATGTATGTGAAGACCTGTTAGGCTATTATTGTGCCAGTCCTGCATAAATTGCTAAAAGGCACAAATCTGGATGATGGAGGGTAATAATGGAGGAGTAACATTACAACAGGAGTCTCAGAAGGACTTGGTGACTAATTAGATGTGGGGGTTGTGGCAAAAGAAAGAAAACAACTGAAATGAATTGGATTTTAGTCGGGATAACTGGGAGGATGTTTGTGCCATTGATAGCAAAAAGGGTCATGAAGACTTAATAGAAAGATAATTTATTTGTCATCAGACATTAAGAATTTGAAGTGATAGTAGAGCTGTCCAGCCAATACACATGGGTTTGGCTATATTCACTGCCTAATTCCCTTAAGGTTTTCCTGCCTTGTTACATATAGTTCACACTAACAGCACAAAGACCTATTAAACTCCATAGAAATACAGTTGGTTCAAGCTGCTTAGTAAGTGGGTCACATCAGTTCATTTCAGTCATTCATAATCAGTTACATGTGGGGCTCATATCAAACTAACAGGAAAAAAAAAAGAAAGAAAAAACTGTGCCCTCTTCCCTTGAAGTGAATATCAAATAGAATTTGGGACTATAAGAAAGATAAAAAAGCTAGGGTAACCCTCAACTCCAAAGCTCACTTAGAATAAACCCTGCACATAAACTATCTCTGAATCTCTCTTGTGCATGCAGTGGAAAGAAACCATCAAGTTTTGCACCCCATTGCTGAAAGATGTATTAAAACATCTTTCTCAGCTGAGTGCAAAATGTGTCAACCCCTATTGCTATTCGAACTCAATTTATAAAGGGAAAAATGCATTTCCATGAGAGCTGTCATGGAAAAAAAAATCAAACTTTCAGCTAAATGCTAGTCCAGACTAGGCAGAGGCTCCTTATTTAATGCAACAGAGAACAAATCTATACTGAGTTTGTATTTTCCTGCTTAGTTTCTTTTCATCATGAGAAATGACCTTAACTTGTTAACTCTTCTTCTGTACCACAAATTTTATGGATCAATACTTTTCATTTAATGACCTTATGTAAGACCATGTCTCCCTCATCCCTGTCCTCCTCTAGCTTCCTGTAGGCCAGGGGTTCTTAAATATTTTTGTGTCTTGGCACTCTTTGGCATTCTGGTAAATCCTGTAGATCCCTGTTCAAAATAATATTTTTACTTGCTTAAAATCATTACATAGGATTACAAAAACAAACCAATTATATTGAAATATAGTTACATTATATATAAGGTACATTCATATATTTACATATGTATGTATATAAATATATGTCTATGAATCGGTTTGTGTATTTAAAAGTTCATGTTCCCCTGGTAAAGAACTCTTGCTCTTCAGCTGCATTTCTCAGAATTTTCCATAGTAGAAAATCCCTTCAATTTAAATGAAACTTTGGCACATCTATTATAGCAAAATCATCTAATATTATTGTTTTTCATTCTCATCAACAAAAAAGAAATATTCATAAAAATTAAGACATCAAGGGTGCTTTACAACACAGTTTGAGAAACACTGTTCTAGAGCAAAGGTTATGTTATAGTAGATAAAATAAAATTATTACATATATATATATATGTATGGAGAGATGCACAAAATGACAGATACAGATTCAGAAAGAGAGACAAAAACAAAGGAACAGAAAGAAACGGAGACAGAGACAGACAGAGACAAAAAGACACAGAGAGAGAATGTGGTTAGGTGAACACAGCTTGCCTAGTATATATACATACTCATTTCAAGGAAAATTCGGCCTTTACCTCAATGACAGAAGCCACAGTTGTTTAAGAGAAATTACATATGAATGTATCTGCAGCCATGTGGCATAGTGGATAGAGTGCTGGATTTAGAATCAGAAGGACCTAAGTTCAAAATGACCATAGACATGTACTAGCTTAACTAAGTGCTGTCACTTAACATGTATGTCTCAGTTGTATCAATTGTAAAATATAAATAATAGCACTGTTATTATGAGGATCAAGTGAGATAATATTTGTACAGTGATTAGTGCAGTGTCTGGCACATAGGAGACATTTAATAAATGTTAGTTCCTACTCTTTCTCCTTTATCACTCCCCTATCCCACACCATCATTATAGTATTGCCAGCTTAAGAATCCAGATACTTATGATTTTATATGGAAAAATATACATACCATAAGCTAAAAGTATTTGACCTAGGCTTTTTGTTCTATGGTATTTAAAAAGCATAGACATACTAGTTGTTTCATTTTGATGTATTAGCTCTTTTAATAACATATTTTTGCTATTTTTTTCATCTTTCTATTTTTATCTTCTTTTCTGTCACAAAAATATCAATGTCAAAGAGGCCAAATGTTAGTGAGACAACCCAAGGTTCAATCTAAATGACTATTTTTAGATAATTAAATAATGAATTCAATATCAGATTTGAATTTTGTTCCAAAACTGTTAGACTGTCTAGTGGTAACAAAGTAATAAATCCTAAATGCTTTGACTAAAGATGGTTTCTTTCTGAACTGTTCATTTTATTAATTAATTCCCTTTCTTACTTCCCTGAAATATAAAAAAAAGATGGATTTCCTAATCACCAATTTTATTGAAACTTGAAACATTTAGCAGAGTTTTTAAAAGGATACATTTTAATGAGATGAGAGCAACCAAATTACCATTTTTAACAAGAAGGTAAATTTTATAATCATTTTCCAGTCTCACTACAATTTATATGAAAAGGATGTATTCATTTATATAATTTTCTTTTCCTATTATCATCTCAGTGTGAAGAAAGGAATTTAATAGATTATGTTCATGTGCACCAGTAGAACGTGCCTGATACTTCCATATACTCTCTCTTAATTTGAAGTAGGTTTCCTTATCATCACAATCAGTTCTCCTCCATTTAATACCTGCCATGTAGTTGATATCAGTAATCAAATGGGCTAAATGTTAGTGCAGGAAGTTCTGAGCTCAAATTTCCCATAAGGAATTGAGGCTGCTCCATCATTAGCACTCTTTGCTGAACTCTCACAAGTACCTACCTGGTTGGACTCAGTTGTGTATGAAATCAGGGGCTTCTCTGTGTCCATAATGGAAAACATCCCTACCAACATGCATGCTATAAAAGAGGTCCAGATTTAGAATTGCAAAGTAAATTAACATAGAGGACTTTGAAATATGTCACTAAATATTGTAAGGCCATTCCCTATTATGGTGAAATCAGGAGATAGAATAGAAATGCACCTAAAATTAAAAGATGGATGGTAAACAATTGTAAGAAAAAAAAATGCACCTGAAAGTAATCTATTAATTCATTTATATGATTCATTGCAATCTATATTTGAAAGTAGATACTACTAGTATATACAACCGTGACTGGAAGACAACATTTCCCATGCTTTCAATATAACATTTCATTATAATCAGGTGGTTCATGAGTATTTTATCTGTCCAGCTAGATTGTACTCTTAGAAGATAGAGAGCATGTGTTTTTATCTTTTGTACTCTATATCATTTCAAAACCTGGGAACATAGTACATGAATTCCTACATTCCTGTTGATTGATTGACTACATAGAATAAAGAGACCTTAAGGCAAAGATCTTTTAACTTACTTTCTTTACACAAATAACAATAATAAGCCCCCAAATTATTTTCATAGAGTATTATAAAGTTAAGATTTATGTGGGTGAATATTAATTCATTTTATTAACCATTTATTATGTGTCTGAAATTGTGTACTAGGGATAGAAAGAAAATCAAAAACACATCAACAAATCCTGCCTTCAAGATAACACATAAAAAAGCAGGTGCATGATGTAGTGTAAAAAAAAAAAAAAACTTGAGATCAGAGGATTTAGGTTTGAATTTCAAAAAATCACTTAAATCGCTGACCTTAAGTTTTCTCACATTCAAAATGTGATTGGTGGACTAGTTGATAATAATAATATTGATAATTACATCATTTAAATAATGGGATATCAATGTATCAGTAATAAATAATTAAATTTATAATTAAATAACGTATTTCTTGAAATTTAGAAAAGAATTTTATAATAATTTCTCTAAAGGAGCTACTAAAAGTATCTGTATTATAATTTTATAACTGAGAAAATGAGGCTTAGGGAGATTATGTCCTGCCTGGAGTCACACAACTAAAAGTGTCCCAAAGGAGAATCAAACTCAGGTCTTTCTGGCTCCCTTAAACACTTTTCTCACTATACTGCACTGTTTCTACCTGCAATAAATCCTATATTTATGATAGGACTAAAGTAGCAATTTTTCTTTAAAGTCTATTTAAGAAGCCATTGCAGTTGGATTTCAACAAAGTCCATATTTCTACTTTTTCTCTCATTGCTGTATCCCATCAAGCTTGAGGTGATTTAAATTTCTGCCTGGCATATATACCATCAGTCTAAGTAGTTCCCAACCAGGGAAACTGCAATTCAAAACCTTTTTCCACTTGCAGGAGGAACTGTATTACTCATCATCAAAAGATTAAAACTTCCTCAATATCAGTTCATTTTTCAAGTAATAGCTCTCTTGCTTTACCAGCTAAAGTCTCTGTCAAAGGTAATAGGGCAAAGAACCCAAAAGTTTGGCCCAAGGCATCTAAACCCTTACCCATCAGCTGCCAAATGAAGCTTCTCAGATGTTTCATCATGTTGCTTACTTTTCTCATGAGACATTTCATCATATACTTAGACTGCTTTGGAAGGAATCAATAATAACGTGATCCCAAAGAATTAAACTCAATCTATCATCCTGAATAGGTGGAATTGAACAGCTTTTGCTAGGTTTAACATAGGAGGGCTTTTTCTATTATCAGCCTAAAGCTCTGTACATTTCTTCTACTTTGTATTATTGTCTGATAGAGCTGAAGAAGTAGGTAATGGAATGAGAGGGTGAAATTCTAACTTTTTTGTTGGTCTCTGTGTAGATGGATGGATTCTATAGGCTTCCAAAGGGTGGCTTGGAATTTAAACACATGAGGACATAATTTTCTGATTTCTACATGTCTCTCTGTATATATGTATGTGTGTATATATAAATTATATATATGTAGAAAATATTTCAACCAAAATAGTAAAATTAATAAGGAGAGAAAATGTGTTGATTCTTAAAAGATGAACTCTCAACAGAGAGTTCTGCTATTCAGAATGAAACTCATTTCCCAAGATTTCTGAAGGGCAGAGTTTAAACAGAAACAATCTTTCTATTGACATTATGTTCAACTGCCAATATTTTCTGATGCTTAAGAATTAGAACAGTTCTTTTATGGTTAGTCAAGACTCTGGATCACTACACATCGGCTCTTCTGACTGACAACAGAATATAGTTGATTTATTTCAGTTATCTGTAAGTATGATGAGATATATAGAAGATAAATAATAGCCATGGACCAGTGTTTTCAGGCATGAATTAGGTCATCCTAGATCTTCTGCTGCTCTGTTTGTTACATGAACCATTAAAAGTCTTAGAAGTAATTTCTAATGTTTGTTTATCATGGTTGTGGGAACTAGTAAAAGAGCAAGTCCTCAAACCAAATATAATATTCTCCACTAATGATTTCACTGGATTAAAATAAAGCCATTTGAATGGCTTGAAAGACCAATATTACAATAGAAATTCCAGGGCCCTTGAATGCCTTGCAAGAAAATGAAATAATATTTTCTTATGTCTGAGAAGCATCCAAGAAGAATACAAAATTCCAAAGATACAGGAAAACAACAAAAGTCACCCCATGAAAGTTCATGGTAGTGTCTCATATGTCATTTAATACTAATCTTAGAATATTTCCTCAAATGTTTGGTTTCCATTAATTTCCAGAATTACCTGTATTCAACATTACCCACATATAATATCACCCACATATCAATGAATTATTGTGAATCAGCTTCTCAAGCTTATAAAATATGGCAGTCAGGGGAAGGAGCTCATTGGGTTATAAATTTAGGGTTATTAGATTTCATATTTAGTTCAAACTCATTTGACTAATGAAAAAACCGAAGCATCAGTAGTCTTAGGGTCTTGCCTAATAGCAAACAGATAGTTATTTCAGAGATGGGATTGATTACAGAGCCAAGCACTTTTTCTGTTATTCCATTCTATTATGCCACTCAGGTAGCAAAACTCATGTGGAACCAAATGGATGAAATATAAGGAAAAAATAACAAAAATAAAATTTACTTCATAAAAAATAACTGTTAATGAAAAGAATTTGTGGTATCCTAGAACTACCTCCAGTCCACAGAAAAGTGACAATGGAATACCCCAGTGCTAACCCCACAGGCTGGTAGAGGCTGTCATGCTTGCTAGGGCCTATGATGTGATGCATTGTGACCTAAAAATAATAATGAAAAGAATCAAATGACAGGTTGAGTTAGTATTTTCTATTACACATACTTCACTTGCTGATAGGGCTATTTCTCTGAAATGGGTGAATCTCAAGCACACATTCAACTGTTAAGGTGAGTATCTTCTTAAGGGATGCTGAAGATGCTACTCAAAAGGATATACACACACACACAATATACATATATACATATATATGTGTGTATGTGTGTGTGTCACACATACACATGTACTTTTTTCCCCTCAGAATGCATAATTCAACAGTTTTCTCTTAGTAGCATTCTACCTACTGCCCAGCCGGATGCTGTTTTTTTCCTCTTCCTCCTTCAGCTATTGCATAGTTGCTATTCTTCACAGCTAGCCAGCTGGCTGGCACGCTGCATTGAGCCCCAGGACTGAAGAGCCTATGTCCAGGCCTTTTTTGGAATCATCAAAGGGGAGTTTGGAGCAAGAAGTAAGCAAGGAAGGAAGTAGTCAGTAGGTTTATCACACAGCAATTAACATCTCCTTGGGAGGTGCTAAAGACAGCTGTTTAAAATTTCATAACACAATTCTAACCAAAGCAAATTTGCATTAGTTCTTCCCCCCCCCTTCCTGTAGATATCCTAATACCAGCTGACTTTTGGGTTGTAATGTGCTATGTCTTTAGGAATGTTAAGTATCTTATGGATAAAATCAAAATCTACTTGGGAGAAATCTTTGGATTTAGTTAAAAACTGTCCAATACAAGAATATATAAAAAGATATCATCATAAAATCAATCAAACAAAGGAAGAGAAGATGAAAAATTATGTTAATCTCTTTTAAATGTTAATTACAACATTAAAAGAAAAAACTCAGTAAGAAAACAGCACAATAAATATTATATCACATTATATTATGATTCAGGACTTTTACAGAGATCTTTTATATGAATCATATATCCTATGTGATTCACTATTATTGTAGGCATGGTACATTTTTATTTTAGCAAAATATTTCTCAAAGTCACACATCCCTTAAAGGGAATATAGAAAAATGTGCATTAGACTCATGGCTGACAGTAATAATTATAATAACCATCACAACAATAGTTAACAATATTTATTATTTTATTAAGTTTTATAGTAGTGGTTCTTAAATTTCTTTTGTTTCACAGAATTCTTTGGCATCTTGGTAAAGCCTATGTATCCCTTCTCAATATTAACATTGGAATGAATAAAGATAAAATGCACAGGACTGAAAAAGAAACTAATTACATTGAAATACAGCTATCAAAGTATTTCTTTTTGTAATTTTATTTTTAAAACTTTTTATTTTCAAAGCATATGTATGGATAATTTTTCAGCATTGATCCTTGCATGGTCTTGTTGCAGATTTTCCCCTCTTTCCCTCATCCCCTCCCCTAGATGGCAAGCAATCCAAAATATGTTATGTGTTAAAATATGTTAAATCCAATGTGTGTAAGCATATTTATACAATTCTCTTGCTGCACAAGAAAAATCAGATCAAAAAAAGAAAGTAAATGAATAAATAAGAAAATAAAAATGCAAATGGACAACAACAAAAAGAGTGAGAATGCGATGTTGTGATGGACATTCACTTATTGCAGTCCTCTCTCTAGATGTAGATGGCTCTCTTCATCACAAGATCATTGGAACTGGTATCAGTCATCCCATTGCTGGAAAGAGTCATGTTCATCAGAATTGATCTTTGTATAATATGGATGATCTCCTGATTCTGCTCATCTCACTTAGCATCAGTTCATGTAAGTCTCTCCAGGCCTCTCTAAAATCATCCTCCTGATCGCTTCTTATAAAACAATATTATTCCATAACATTCATATGCCATAATTTATTTAGCCATTCTCCAACTGATGGATATCCACTCAGTTTCCAGTTTCTTGTCACTATAAAAAGGTCTGCCACAAACATTTTTGCACATGTGAGTCCCTTTTCCTTCTTTAACATCTCTTTGCAATACAGGCCTAGAAGAAACACTGCTGGATCAAAGGGTATGCACTGTTTGATAGCTCTTTGGGCATAGTTCCAAATTGCTGTCCAGAATAGTTGGATCAGTTCACAACTCCATCAACAATATATTAGTGTTCCCGTTTTCCCACATCCTTTCCAATGTTCATCATTGTCTTTTCCTGACATTTTAGCCAATCTGAAAGGTGTGTAGTGGTACCTCAGAGTTGTGTTAATTTGCATTTCTCTGATCAATAGTGAGCATCTTTTCATATTACTAGAAATTGTTTCAAGTGCTTCATCTGAAAATTGTTCATATCCTTTGACAATTTATCACTTGGAGGATGGCTTGTCAAAATATTTCAAATTAGTTAATGATAGAGTAATATATGTATTTCTTTATTAATGTATTAAAAACAAGATGGTAAAGTTTGGTCAAATTAAAGTTAAATTTTATTATTTTAAACATCACATGATGAGTCTCTTATTTAGCTTAAATAAAGACATTAAAATATGTGATAGCTTTTGACAAGGCAACATGAATGTTATGTTGCATATCCACTTGATTTTAATATTGTTTTGCTTCGTTTTACTTTTAAAAATTTGTATTTCTTTAAGATGTATTTTGCTAAATGGACTTAAAATTTCCACAGATTACTTTAAAAGGAAAAAATAATCTATTCTCAAGGAAAACCAGAATTTTCTTAGGCTTTTGGAACTAAACTTGAAATGCAGTAAGTTTTTTTTTTTTATCTGAAGTCATTGAGTTTATCATAGTAAGTCAACCTCTCTATATAGTTTGTATCAGAAGGAAAATTATTCCAAATCCATGTTTTAACTTTAATGACATCAAGAAAGAAATAAATTCCAAAAGTTTTCTTAAGTATTTTCAGGTGTTTGTGGAGTTTTCTTTTCAAAGAAAACAAGAGAATTTTATATATCAGTTCCATCTTGTTATATAATACTTGCTTCATCATTTTAAAGTTTGCTAGAATATTGGCTGATTTCC
>JAJPUD010015077.1:660-38746 GCA_023553655.1 Myrmecobius fasciatus
ACCCATACATATGTTATACAAATAAAAAGCTTTAAAAAAAAGCTTCACTTTGAGATCAATGATTATTGTTTTGCTAGGTTCATTGGCTTCCGTTGCCCATTTATAAATTTCAAATGACCATTTTCTTCTTTAAAACTCTGGATCACCTCTTCTAGTTGGCTGGTTTTCTTTTCATAATCTTCTTGGTTTTTTAGATAATTCTTATTTACTTATTTTTAAATCAATCTTTCATTTCATTTTTTTTCATTTCACTTTTAAAATCTTTTTTGAGTTCTATAAATTCTTTTTGGGAAGCTAGCCATTTATCATTATTCTTTGAGGAAACAGAGGTTTTTTTGCATATCAGGTCAACTAGTCTCTTACTTCAGTATCCTTCTTTGAATATGAGTCCCCTAGTAAATTTCTATAGTTGGGTTCTTTCTCCTTTGCCTGCTCATTTTTTTAACGAGAACTTATTAATGTAACTAATTTCTAATCCTGTAATATGAGGGATATGCCTCTGTCTTCACTTTAGTTCTCCCCTTTGACCTGGAACCCCAAACCATGAATTCTACTCTCCTAAAAGTTCCCTCTGCTCACAGCTTCCCTGCCCCACCTCATTGCTTCTGCACTCATTAGGCATGTGCTTGTTTCTTCTTATTCAGGATCAAGTCTCAGAAGCACAGCTGGGCTTGGCTTTATTTATGAGGAGAGGTTCCCTCAGTGTTCTGGACTCAGATTCCTGACTTCCTCAACTGTCTGGGAAGTGAGAGTTCCTATGGTTTGGACTGAGGCTACCTCTGAACTCAGATAGCCCCAGGACTCTCTGCTTGCTGTGTCAGGGAAACAAGCATGAAAGTGTTTGCATCTCATATCAAATTAAATCTAGATCCTGAAGTCTTTTTTTTTAATCTTTTTGCATTATCCCTGGAGGACTCCTTCTCTGCTCCATCTTATTTATTTTTCACTGTCTTTGTTTGGCATGAGGTACAAAATTTTGTTCTCTCTGTGTGTGGGAAATCTGAAGAGCTTGAAATTTTTTTACCTTCTCTGTCATCTTCTCAGAATCTCCACCCCAAACTTCTTCTTTAAGGGAGGGCATTTTTAGATAGGTAGTCCCACATACTAATGCAATCATGAATGTCAGAGACAACCAAACAACAGCAAAGGATATAATCCATATACTTGTCTTATAGGGAACCAACTTTCAGAAGAGGGGGAAAACACATAGCAAGGTTGATGTAACCCCTAATTTTTTAAAAAATTTTCCACAAATTGTTGACTGATGATTTGTCATTTCTTGCAATTGGAACTCTTTACTTCAGAGGTAACTCAGTATATCTACTCTGGATGAGTCACCCTAACTACAGTCTCAGCATATCAGGTCAACTAGTCTCATACAGCACTTTTCTCCTTTTCCCCAAACTCAGCAACTCTATAGCAATCCTTGGATTATATTTTGGGCTGTTTTTTAAAAAATCATTCCCACAGAAACTTTTTGAAATTATCTGTCGTCATATGAACTTAACAGATGCCCATAGCTTATTTTGGGAAATTTAAAACAATAATGGAAAGAACCAGAAACTCGGGAGGAGACTGTTAAGAAAGTTGTAGGAGGCCAATATTCTGTACTATAATACCAATGTACTCAGGAAAGTTTTTAGTCTATGGACCTGAGTTGCTAGCATAACTCTTCCCACTAATACTCAAATTATATCTTAGATCTTACTAAAGAAAAAAAAAATCTTTAAGACAACTCTACACTTTACTAGGAAAAGTGGCAGCAATCACCAGACAGAAGATGTGGAATTCAAATTTGATTTTCAAAATGCTTAGAGGAGAAGGGGACATTGCTAAAATATGAGATTCTATTTCCTCTACTTTCAAATCCTAATGGCAGTGATTCCACAAGTTTTTTTCCTAGGGAGACTTAAGCTTATCCACCTCAAATTTTCTTTCCATGGAACAAAAGTCTCATGAGAAAGGATATAATAGCTTAAAGGACCAAGAGGCAGTCGGGATTTTGTGGGGAGGAACTATGCCCTTATGGTATTTAGTTGATGCATATTCTCTCTTCCCTCTTTTTATTCTCTTTGTGTCTGTCTCCCCAGAGACCAGCAGAGAGTTATTCAGTGTCATTTGGAGTAGGAGAGTAAATGTGCTTTCTTTACATGGATTTGGGCAGAATTTAGGACATAGAGATGGAGATAAAAGAACAAGAATCAAGGGAGTTTCTTTGGCATTAAATCCTATCATCTGTGACTAGATAGCATCCTACTCTCATCTCTTACCTTCACTAAGATCCCCCGCAATGAAGGCGGGCAGAGGCTGAATTGGGCAATCAAACAGCCACAAACTAGAAGTGAGCTGTCCAAGCTGACCTGCTACTGGTGGAACAAGAAACTAAATGGAAGCTATTTGTAGTAGACAGTTGAAAAGGGCAAGGAAGAGAATGACTTGCTTTAAATTGGTTTCTTAGGATGACTGTCGGCTTATCACTTCTCAAGTGAGGCTTCTGAGACCAATCACAGACTGCTCCCTCCCTCCCTCTCTCTCTCTCTCTCTCTCTCTCTCTCTCTCTCTCTCTCTCTCTCTCTCTCTATTTGTCTTTATTTCTCTGTCTCTGACTATTTGTCTCTCTCTGTCTCTCTCTCTGTCTATTTGTCTCTATTTCTCTGTCTCTGACTATTTCTCTCTCTGTCTCTCTGTCTCTCTTTCTCTTTATCTCTCTCTGTCACTATGTCTCTCTCTCTCCCTACCTTCCCCTTCTCCTCTTTCCTCCTCCTCCTCTTTTCTCTTCTCTCTCCCTCTCTCCTTCTTTTTCCTATTTTGCCCTTTCCCCCACTTCTATTCTGTTTTGCTTTTTCACCCCTCTTTCCCCTCTTCTGTTCTTTTTCCTCACTTTTCTTAACAGTACCTGGGATTTAGCTCTCAAATCAAAGCAGGCAAATGGAATGTGTAGGTTATTTACGGATTGTTGCTGGGCAAATTTAATCATAGCCCTGCTGTAACTCTATCATCATTTCCCTTGATGAGAACATCGAAGACTTAAATTTTGTAAAGGAGGGAAAAAGTGGCCATAATCCAACTATAACAGTAACAGCCAATTCTGCTGTGATGGGAAGAAGCTCTGTATTAGTGCCAATACATTAAACCAACTTTCAAATTGCAGGGGGGAACTTAATTGCCATTACAATTCCCTTGGCACTTCTGGGAGAAGGTAACAGAGACACTTGAATGAGCATTCATTTCCAGCTCAACACTGTGTGAGTGTGTGTGTGTGTGTGTGTGTGTGTGTGTGTGCGTTTGTGTGTGTGTGTGTGTTTGGTGCATATATTCACTTGTGAGTGCACTTACACTGATGGTTAGTGGTAAGTCTGGGGGACAAAATATTTCTGAAAAAGTCTGGCTCATTCCGTTCCTGGTGCATTCTCTTTACAAATTGTTAGTACCTTTCAGAGACACATTAAGATCATAGATTTAAAGCTCTAAGGGACCTTAGAGGCCTTTGAATCCAAACCCCTCAGTTTATAAATCAGGAAGTGAGGCAAAGGGGCTTAGATGATTTGCCCAGTATCCCAAAGCTAGTAAGTGTCAGAGGTAGCCAGATTCTTTATCTATAAAATAAGGCAGTTAGACCAAATCAATCAATCAAGTTTTTTATTAAACACCTAATATTTGTCATTTACCAATTCTAGGTGCTGGGGATACAAATTTAAATTGTGAAACAACCCTTCCTCATAATGAGTTTATATTCATTGATCTCTTGGGCCTTTGAACTTTAAAACTGATTCCATATTCTACATCCAATGCTCTTATAAGGAATCAGAGTTCAGAAGGAATTTCCATCTGCATTTTTTTTCCAGTAGACAAGGCACTGCTGCTTTTGAAGTTGAATTTTATCCTTGTGTCTGGCTACAGATTTTGATGGAACCACTAAATCATGATGAAACTACTGATTTTTCAGATTTTTATCATAGAATTACCAGTGTACTTTAGTCCTATCAACATTTATTGAATGTCTACTTTTGAAAGAGATTCTGTGGATAAAGTACTGACTTTGGAGTCTGGATGATCTGAGTTCAAATCCTGTTTAGGATACATCCCAACTCTGTGACCCTGAGTAAATCCCTTGACTTCCCTTGACCTCAGTTTCCTCATCTATAAAATGAAGGAGTTTGGTTCTGTGTTCTCAAAGATCTCTTCCAACTCTCAATCTATAAAATTACATACCAAATACTAGGGATATAAAGGAAAAATAAAAACAAAAGCAATTCTTGCCCTCAAGAATCAGGAACTGGAAGAGACCTTAGGGGTCATTTAATCCAATGTCTTTCTTTTGAAAATGAATAACTGAGGATCAAAGACAATGACTTTCCCAAGATGACCTAAATGGTAAATACGAAGTCAGGATTCAGTTCAGCTGTCTGACTGCAGATACAGTAACATCCCCAATGACCTTTCCACATGGCAGTTTTTATGATTCTTTCATCAAGTTCAACACATGATAACAACTCTCTTTTTTCCAAACACTTCTAACTTTCTAAAGTCAATTTGGAGAAGAAGGGTAAATCTATCTATCTATCCATCCATCCATCCATCCATCAATCAATCATCTGTCAACATCTATTTATTAATAATCTATTTATTATCCATCTACCAATCTATTTATTCATGTTATACACACACACACATATTTGTGTTTACACACACATACACCCTCCTACTCCAAACTAAAGTTAGAAGTACCTACAAATACATATATACCTTCATGCATGCATAGATATATGCATATGGCAATTTGGTGAGCTAGCTTGATTGGAGGAAATGATTCATGGAAACAATGGTTAAATGGACAACAGATTGTGAAGGGTCTTAACCATTTGAGGTTGGGAATCAATTTGTATTAAACTGAGCAATGAACATTGTAATGCTCAGGGAGAAACTGAGGCAGCATCACACAGTGGAAATTAGGTAATGCTTTATTGATGTTAATTGAGAGTTCAGAATCCATAGCTATGGATCAGGACTGGTGGGACTTGTGTCTCAAAGCACGCAGTCCAGGCCAGAGACTAACACAGCCACAGCCATGTTAGCCAACTGAATACAAAGTACTCAGTAGCCATGTTAGCTGACTGAATACAAAGTACGCAGCAGTCATGTTAGCTGACTGAATACAAAGTACACAGCAGCTCCATCAAGGAACTTCAAACATTATATAGGGTCCTATAGCTCAGGGAGACAAAGAACTCATGGGAACAGCTGAGCACATCTGGTGTCCAAGGAAACCATAAATTCAGTTCTGACAGGTTAGGGAGTAAGGAGCCTTGCCAAAGCAGACTGCTTGTCGAGGTCACAGATAAGGGGGATGTCGAGGCTGGTCATCTGGAGGTTTCATGATTACTTTGGAATGTGAGTCCAATTATTTCTGAAGGTAAGGAAGTGGGGATTGCTATTCTGGAACAGAGCAATTAAGGGAGACTGAAACAGCAATTAAGGGAGACAGAGACAGTAACTGAGGGAAACTGAGACACGCACAACAACATCAATCACTACTCCAGAACTCACTGGTATTATTCCGGAGCCAGATTATGGTCTTTTCTCCTTGCTTTCAGCAAAATGAACAGCACAAAGAAAGACTTCCTTAATACCCAAAGGAGACAAGTCAAAGTAAAAGTCAATGAGAAAACTGATTGGAATTGTCAGGATTTTTTGCTAAACTCTCTGTGAATGGGGCATATGCATCATTTGTCTGTAGTGCATAGCTAGCTCTGGGCCATTTTTCAAAGCTTGCCTCAGCATTAGCTGCTGAGATCCCTATCCTTATCTTTATCTCTCATGCCTCATCATTTTAAGTAGGAGAGTTAAATGAAAGCTGTACTCTCTTCTGCTGACACCTCCACGTATTCCCTCTCTCTCTAGGAACTTTATTTCTCACCCGTATCCTACCATCTTAATATCCTGAGGCTCATCCTATCATACCTAGTGAAGTTCTGTAACTTTTTCCTACTATCCACGTGTCTCAGAGCTTCCAGGGTCTTGGATCAGAACAATTTCCCATTAAACCTCTCTGTAACTTAGTTCTCTTATGCCTACTGGTACTAACCACTGGAGAGGTGGAATGGAGAAGCAGCTAGCCTTGTCAACTGTCCTCCCTTAAGGTATCAAGCACAGTGTCTGACCCATCCTAGATACTTAAAAAAAGCCTATGGTTCTTTTACAAACAATGAATTCAGGGCAAAAAGCCTCTACAACTTTCTACATTTCCATCCCTTAAGGGGCATGTTGTCTTTTAGAAAATTCTCTTTCAAGATTGTCTTTAATGTTCTGGTTTCAAGTGGTTAAAAAGAAAAGAGACAGCTAAATGAAGTGTATTGTAGTTAAAACATGGAAGGAAGCCTCTTTTAGTAGAAACATGATGGATTTGGAGTAGGATTAAAGGATCTGAGTTCAAATTCCACTTCTACTACCAACTCTTTTGTGTGATGATAATCAGCGTGTCACTCAATATTTTCGGGCTTTAATTTCTTCACTTGTAAAGTGATGGGGATTTTACTATGTAGCCACTAAGATCTCCTTTCAATTTGTTATCTGATACTTATAGTAGAAGCAAGAATAGCAAGATAATTCAACAAGCATTCACTAAGTCACTTAGTTTTGAGAATTAAAACACAAGCAAAAAGAAAGATGGATCTTGCCTTCAAAGAAGCGGAAAACAAAACAAAAAGAAGCTAAAAAAAAGAAGAGTGGCAGAAAGTGCCTAATTAGGGACATGGTAGAGAAAGTCTGGAGAGTCAAGGGCAGAATCCAGAGAGGAACAAAGATGTTCATGGCATGGTACTTACCTTAAAATGAAAGTTCTGAGAGAAACCAACCAACTAGTGGTAACACCCTCAGGATGGAAGGAATTTCCAGGGTCAGAAGTGTACCTTTGGAGAACAGAGGAGAAAATACAAATCCCACCTTTCTTTAAATAGATGAAACACTATGGGTATAAAATGCTGCATATATTCTCAAACATGGCTACTGTGTTATGTTATTTGGTTTGGATTAATAGCTTTTCTTTTCTTATAAAGGAAATCTTCCTGTATGAGAGGTGAGGAATGAGAGGTCAGGGGAAGATATCTACAATGATATGGCAAAAATCAGATCTCTTGGACAGAATTTACATTTTCTCAATTGTAGGAAATCAGCTACCTGTTAAGAAGAAATCAAACTGATTGAACTAATTACACTAAAGTCAAAATGACTGACTTCCTGTTAATTCTATAAATATATCTTTGATTTATTTCAAAAACTATATTTTGATACTCATAATGGTTATTATCCTGTAAGATAATTAGGCACATATTAGTATTTGGATGTTAATCCAAATAATTACTTGGTAGAATTTCAGGCATAATGGTGAAGATGCTGTATTTTAATCAAATCTCACTTATCATTTAGCCTGATCCATTTATGAGTAAGGCTATTTTTTGGGAACTAGATAGGTAATAATAATATAATAATTAGTAATAATAATAAATTACAATAGTTAACATTAATATAGCATCTTAAGATTTACAAAGCTCTCTTTATATGTCACAACAATATAAGAAATAGTGCTGTTAATAGAGAGGTGTATTATTTTTGCAAAGAATAGTCTGAGAAATCTGCTTCCTATAAACCAGATTTCCTGTTAACAAGCTCCTCAAATACTTGGCTTATAGACAACCACTTTAAAAACCAAAAAGTAGGAAGGCCTAGTTTTCAAATCTTACATTTATGAATCCAGAGAACTTTAGAAAGGCATCTTTCTGATCTCAAATTTTATCAGAAACATTTTGTGTGTGTGTATATATATATATACATATATATGTATATATATATAATCTATATCTATATGCTATAAATTACTTATTTTATGCCAAATTATTATGCATTACAATGACAATGTGCATATTATCAAATGTTACATTAACATGGTTGAAATTATAAATGGATTATGACCCTTAAGTAAACTTTGTTCATATATTTCAATTTTCCTTTTTATTGTTCAGGCAGCACAAGTAGCAAGTTAAACAAATGAGAAATCACATTTTTTTTTAAAAGCACTATCAAAAAGTTAGAAAAGCAAAAAAGAAAATTATCCCTCACCTTCTCATTTCCCAACATAGTAATTCAGTGCCTTTTCAAATAATTATTTTCTTTTTCTTTTCTTTTTCATATCCTCATGTTATAATAGAATGATTCCATTACACAATGCTTCAGCCACATTAGGTTTATAATTGAATAGTCATTTGCATTATTTACATGAGCTTGGGAATTGTTTTGGACTTATTTTCCGGATGAAGCTATTGCTTGACTCTGGAAAATGTAATATATTAGTGACTTGGAGATTCTTGGAATATTTATAACAAGTATCACCTATGACTCAAAACCTTACACACAAAATGTTTGCAGGGCATGGGCTCAGTCTTGGGAGCTTCTTACTGTGATTCATTCCTCTACTCAGGGTTTCCTTAGGAATATCAGAATTTGGCTTCAATTTCCAAAACAAAAGGAAAAGCTCTCATTTTCATGCAAACACTCAGATTAACATAAAATATGGGAAGACTTTATTTAACATTAAAGAAAAAGGAAGAGACTCAATTACTCTAGGTAGTTAAATTCTCCTGTGGTGTGGGTCTGTAATAATCCAGAGAGTCTTGAAAAAGAGTTTAACCTCTCTTTTTAGAGGCAAGGATCCCTCAGGATCAAACACAGTTTATATGAACTCAGAATTACAGTATCCTCATAGAAGTTTTCTGACCTTTCCTGGGCCAGTTAGCTGTGAAAGATATGAGAAAGAATGAAAAAAGAAAGAAAGAAGTACAGAAAAAAAATGAGAAAAAGAAAAGAAAGAAAAAAAAGGAAGGAAAACAGAAAGGAATGAAAGAGAATGGAGGAAAGTTGAGTAAAAATCTAAGCCATCTATTCAAATACATAAGTTTTCATTCTCTCTTGTAGCTAATATATCATTAAGTTTCCCTTGACCTAGAAAGGAAGCATTATATAAATAATAAGTAAAAAGTATCCCTATACAGCAAGAAAAATGACCTCATATGGCTGAGAGAAAGAAGCATATTCAAAGATACTTGCTATAAGAATGGTGAAGGGTTTGATCAGCATCTGCCCTAAATGTTTCAATGTAGAAAATTCAGCAAGGGCACATTTCAGAGCTAAGAAAGCAAATACACAAGGTATGTTCAGAAATGAAATGACTTTGAGAATATAAAATAAGATTCTGAAATATTATTATCATAATTAAGCACTGAATTAGACTAACATTGGATAGGAACTTTGGTTTTATTTTTAAAGTTAAGTATAGAGAAAAGCTAGAAAATGTATCTCAACTTGCTATAAAGTGAGAGAAATTCAGGGTTAAAATCCTGCTAAATTGATAATCTTGACTACAACTTTTGTCTTTTGCCCCTTTCTGGCATTAATGTGACCAACTAGCTTGCAAGAGCTGATAGTTAAGTTTTCAGTAAGAGCATTTATACTTTGGAAAATTTGTTAATTATACAAATTAGATTGTGATATATTGGCTTGCTGATTTTCTGGCCTTAAGAAAAAGATAGCAGAAATGTTAATAGTAATAGAGATTAAACTTTAAAATGTGTCATAGGGACATTCATCCCCTTCTTCCTCCCCCCAACCCCTTGTGAATCAGTTTTTTTTTTCTTTTAGCTGATAGTTCTGAAAACTTACTTACATCAGGAGAGTCAAGTGTTAAATATTCATTTATAAGCACATCACTAAGCATCAACTTGGGTTCTAAAAGCTATGTCAATGGACTAGAGCCTCTGGTAGCTGATATAATAGATCTAAGATAAAATCATAGATCTAATATGTAAGTAACCTTAGAATTTAAGTCTCTGATTTTAAAGATGAAGCAACTAAAACACAGAGAAAAGAAATGGTTACTTAAAATTGTACAAGAAAAAAGTGGTAGAGTCAGAACTTGGCAGGTTTATCCAAGATAGGATGATATGTCATAGAAAAGAATAATCATGTTCTTAAACTATAGAAAGACATTCATGTAAATAACTTTAACAATAAACATATATTCTAAAGAACAAAAAAGAAAAAAACAATAACAACAAATTGAGTATTAGATTAAGAATGAAGATTTTGTGCCTGCTGTTTGAGGACCAGTTTAATCAAGGTCATTATAAAAATGATCACAAGTTGATGGATTTTATTTAGTTTTATCTTTTGTTATTTGTAATAACTTTTGAACACTATCCACTTAAGCACAGAACAATTGCAATAAGCATCAAGGAAAAAAGTGCTTTCATTGATGGAAATAATTCTCCTTAAATATTAAAACAAAAGCATAAATAATAGGAAGTGTCTAGGTGACTGAATTGTATTTTTCAGTGTGTCCATGTATGTATGTGTGTGTGTGTGTGTGTATGTATGTTTAGCACTCATTTTCCTTGGATATGCATGCAGGATTATCACCATAGAGGAACCTCATTCTCTGTGATCGTATCTGTTTAGAATGTGAAGAGGACAATAAAGAGTTGGTTGAACTGAGTCCTATTTAGTTAGTGTGACCACTAACTGACTATGTGAAACTTGACCATATTCTCTAGCTTTTAGGAACTGTTTCCTATAGGAAGATTTATTTGGACTGGTACAGGACAAAATAAGCAGAACCAACAGAAGAATATACAAAATGACTACAATACTCTAAATGGAAACAACATTAAAATTCAAACTCAGATGAACTGCAATGACCAGTTTTGATCCCAGAGAATACATGATCCAATTTGTTTCCCTCCTCTGAGTAGAGAGGTGGGGGACTATGGGAAGAGAGGGTGTTATGTGCCACTATCATTGTTAGTTGATTTTTAATAGATTTTTGTTTGATTTATTTGATTTTTTTTTTACAAGACACAGTTCGGTGACAATTGGGCATATTGGGAAATGAGCATGCTGGAAAAAAAATCTAAAATTTTGATACTATTTATCCATTCATTCATTTACTTATTTAACTTTTTATTGATGTCTTTTTTTAAAGATCACCATAATTTCTTTCAGTATAAAAAAAGCTCAGTTTCCTTATCTGTTTGATGGCTATCTTCTAGCCATTTTTTTTAAAAGAGGAAAGGATTACACATCTCTAGTGGGAGAGAACAAGCACAAAAGGTGCTCCATCTCCCCAGAACCACACCTCACTCTGATGGGAGAAAGAAAAATGCTGCAAGGACAGTCCTGTGCAAAAGCATTTTCAATAAATTTCATGGAACAAATGAAGTGTGCAGTGCACACCCGCCTCTTAGGATTAATTCCCAGGTTACAGTGAAGCTTGGAAAATTGCTATTTCTTGACCTAAAAGGAGGTTAAAACACTTTTGCTGGAAATCAATTCACTTTAAAGTATTTAGCACTGTTCATATTTTGTAGGAGTCTCTATGATGGGCCTAGTTTCAATTGGCACTTCATGTAGCAGTCATAGGAAGCCCATCAACCTGGGAGAAAAATCTGAATGAGTGTTTAACAAGATGGGTCATTTTCCTTGTTTCTCTTTTAGGATGAAAACCATAACATGGCCCCAGACCTTCCATTGTGCTAGGGATATTGGAGCCCTTGGATGTATTTGTCATGTGAGCAATTGTGAAAGCATTGCTTAGGAAATAAATAATTTTCCCTGCTGGTTTTATTTTTGCTTTTCAAGGGAAATTTATGTTACACATGGTCAAATAGCATTATGTACAATGAAGGAAATGAGGTGTGAGAGAATCATTCAATAAAAAATGTTAAATCATAAAAGATCATTTAAAGAAAAATGCTGTTAGCAAGACTTAGTAAAGGATAAAGACCCTCTTTCATAGTTTTTGAGGAAATATTGTAGCAATGAATGAAACAAATACATTTATTAATTACTTATTATGTGCCAAGCATTCTGCTAAGAGATACAAAAAGCCAAGACAGCTTCCTGCCCTCAAGGAGTTCATTTGAGATTAGATGTTCATTCTAACAAACAAAACAAAGCAAACAAAAACCTCAGAAGATTAATGTAAGCCTGGCACAAAGCTTATTTGCATAAATTTTCTTTGCTGGTTGAGAATGATCATTCAATGCTACTTGCCTGTATGAGGGACTGAGTTGGCCAGAGATTAGGAAAAGATAAATTTTGGTCATCTGTTTTCTATCTTCAAGAGAAAAGATGAACAGTTATACATTCTTTTCAGATCCCTAATGGGAGAGAAAAGAGAAGAAGCTGACATCTAGAGTAGCTGGCACCTCAAACATGCCCTTGTTTCCAGATTATTACTAAATTTGGAGAATTTCTCCTTGGGTGAGTGAGATTTGGGTCTCTCTCTGTCTCTTTCTAGTTTCTCTCTGTCTCTGTCTCTGTCTTTCTCCTTTCTCTCCCTGTTTCTCTCTCTCCTTCTCCCTCCTTCCCATTTTCCTTTCTTCCCTCCCTCCCTTTATTATTATTATTTATTAAGTACTTATTATGTGCCAGGCAATATTCTAGACACTGAGGCTATAATGAAAGACATATAGCAAACATATGAACAACTAACTACATATAAGAAACATTCAAAATAGATAAAAGGTACTATCAAGAAATAAGACATTACAGATTAGCTAAAATGATAGGAAAAGATAATGATGAATGTTGGAGGGGATGTGGGAAGACTGGGACACTGATGCATTCTTGGTGGAGCTGTGAATGGATCCAACCATTCTGGAGAGCAATTTGGAACTATGCTCAAAAAGTTATCAAACTGTGCATACCCTTTGACCCAGCAGTGTTTCTACTGGGCCTATATCCCAAAGAGATTTTAAAGGAAGGAAAGGGACCCATATGTGCAATAATGTTTGTAGCAGCCCTTTTTGTAGTGGCTAGAAATTGAAACCTGAATGGATGTCCATCAGTTGGAGAATGGCTGAATAAACTATGGTATATAAATGCCATGGAATATTATTGTTCTATAAGAAATGATCAACATGGGGCAGCTAGGTGGTGCAGTGGATAGAGCACCAGGCCTGAAGTCAGGGGACCTGAGTTCAAATCTGGTCTCAGACACTTAATATTCCCTAGCTGTCTGACCCTGGGCAAGTCACTTAACCCCAATTGCCTCAGCAAAAAGCCAAAAAAGAAAAAAAAAGAAAGAAAGAAATGACCAACAGGATGATTTCAGAGAGGCCTGGAGAGACATGCATGAACTGAAGCTGAATGAAATGAGCAGAACCAGAAGATTGTTATACATGGCAACAACAAAACTATATGATGATCACTTCTGATGGACATGGCTTTCTTCAACAATGAAAAGTTTCAAACCAGTTCCAATTATTCACTGAAGAAAGCCATATACACCTGGCGAGAGGGATATGAAATATGGACCAAAACATAACATTTTCATGTTCTCTATTAATGTTTGCTTGCATTATGTTTCTCTTCTCAGATTTTTTTTTCTTATAGATCCAGCTTTTCTTGCACAGCAAGATAACTATAAAAATATGTATACCATGTATTCGATTTGTCAAGTAGTAGACTTATTGCCATCTAGGGGAGAGGTGGGGATTAGGGGGGGAAATATATAATGGAAAGCTTTGCAAGGTCAATGTTAAAAAAATTACCCATTTATTTGTTTTACAAATAAAAAGCTTTAATTAAAAAAAACAAGTAAGACAGTAGTGGCAGGGGTGATTGATATGAGGGTGATGATGGAAAAGTTTGCAGTAAAATACAATTTTATTTATTTATTGTATCCTTTGTGTTATTGAACTTTGGACTTGAGGGAACTTCAAGGATCATCTTTTCTAACATTTTCTTTTTGCAGATAAGAAACAGAAGCCTGAGAAGTGACTTGCTCAAATTCACACTTTTGATAACTGATTGGGCTAAGGTTCAAAACTAGGTCTTCTGGCTGCAAATCAAACATACTTCTTACAATACCATACTGATTTCACACTTGTGTACCCAGATGAGATGATCAGAAAAATAGTACTGGGAGAACCCACTTTGATATTTAAAAGATCCATGACTTTGTGGGAGCTCAGTACTGACTTTACATGCACCCATACAGATACACATACACATGGATATTCATGGATATCTATGCATAGAGACCTAGCTGTCTAGAGATACATTTTTGTTTATACACATATATGCACGTATATTCATGGAGAAATAGTTATCTAAAGATATAGATACATATATATGTATATATGTATATTCAGGCATATCTATTAATAGAGACCTAATTATCTAGAGATATTATACATAAATATGTTTTATATATTTTACACACACACACACATAGTTTCTCTTCCTCCCTCCCCCCCTTCTCTTTATTTCACAAGCCCTCCACCATTTATTAGACAGTGTTCTAGTGTTGCCTTGACAGAAAAAGTCATTAGCCAAAGACCAACTCTAGACATTGCTAGTTCGGCTGAGAGATAACAGTCATAGTCTGTTACTGAACTTGTTCTCAAATTTTGTCAAGCTTGGTAGAACCTGCTAGGGATCCTGCTCAATTGGTATAGCTTCTGATCATCCAAAATCATCTTCATATCACAAGTCACAGATTAGGGTTTCAATAGAGAAAGGAAAAGAGTCTAGTAAGAATAAACTCTCTTAGTAATAAGATTCATTTACAAGAAAAAAAAACTATTCCTTTTCTCCATTTTGTGCTTTTATGCAGCATCAAAAGCCTGATATCCCATATCACCCACTACTAAATCCCTGAGGCCCTGTGACTGGTATTATTTAGGAATTGTGCTGATTTTCTGAGCTCCCAGCAATGTTGATATCTCTACTGCAGCTAAGACACCTAGACTATTAAGATGGTGACTATTTCAGAAAGTACTAAGAGTTTGAAAGTCTGGTATTTCATGGACTGCTTCTGGCCCACCCACCTACACATATATTGTGTAAAGCTGATAAAAGAAGGAAACTGCCCTTAGTCCAAGGCACAACAGCAATGTGATACTATTTGTGTGACAGTAGGAGAAAACATCATTTAAACTCTGGACCTCCTTTTCCCCTTATGGAAAATAAGGGACAGTATAGGAAAAAAGACTATATATAAGAGTGGAAAAAACACTAACTTTGGAGTAAAAGAATGTGGGTTCTCAAATTCTGTCCCTAATGATATGATGTTTAGCAAGTTATTTAACCTAATTGAGCCTTAGTTTCTTCATTTATAAAATTAAAGTATTTTTATATCTATTCTATATATAGTCTCTAATGTACCTCCATTATGCTCTATCAATTCCTGGTCCACCTAGAATGAATCTGGGAGTATTTTTCAGTGAGAAGAGTTGACAGAAAAAATTAAATTCATTCTTCCCTTTTCTTTCTTTCTCCCCTAAAAGGACAAGCCAAGTCCTTTCTGGATGGCCAAACAGGAAGAATAACATGGATATTCACATTGGATGAGTTGAGAGACATTAACCCAACCCTTTTTATAAAATGGAATATCCCTTATTCATTATTCTAAGGTCCTTTGGACCTCACCACATGACCTAAGTTTGATCTTGAGATCACCAGGATCTCACCAGGAACCACTGTCTTATCCATTAATAATTAAGCTCCAAAGCCCCAGGGTCTTGCAAAATAGTCTGTTGCTGTCTTCTTAGGATTTCAAGGCTTTTACATGCTCCCTGCAGCTACACTCTCAAATATTTTGTCTCTCCCCATTAAAATGGGAACTCCTTCAGAGCAGAGACTCTTGTTAGATTGTTGTTTTCTATTTGTTTCCCTGGTAAGCTCTTACCATTTTTTAAATTCATTAATTAATTTTATCTGTGATCCTTTGGCTACCTAACTATTTTAGTTACCAAAACTTGCTATAAGCTACTGAGCGAATAAATCTTCATTCTTGTGACCAAAGGGAAAGATGAGAAATGTGTTAATCCTTAAAGTTTGAAGTCTCTATGTCATTTAAGGAAAAATTCCACTTGCAACAGTTCTTCAACCCTCAGTTATTTAGTACCTACTACTTTGGGGACTTTGCTATGTATATTTTTTGGGGTGGACTCCCCTATTATCTGACGGTTCAAAGTCCCCAGATCAGTCTCACTGTGATAGACTAAAATTTTGACTCTTTTCTTATCTCTGCTGTTAATGATCTTTGTTACTCTAAACAATTCCTTAGCCTTCTTGATGCTTCAATTTCCCAGTCTATTAATTTGGGGAGGGGGATTATCTGCCACATTAGGAAAATATTTGGAATAATCTATAATAAAAATAGGAATAGTTATAATGATAGATTTCTTGGGCAGAAAACTGATACTAGTAATTATATTTTCCCCTTGCAATTCCCCTTAATTTTTATCCCTATAGATACCTCCTACTTTCATATGATACACCTTTTTAGAACTGATTAAGTATAATATGAGAGTGAGAGTTTTATGTTCATATTAAGAGAGTGAGCTGGAATTGGAGCTTCAGAAGACCTGAGTTCAAATATAGCCCCAAAACTTATTCATGGTATGACTAGTGACAATTAATTTCAGCTTCTTTGCCTCAGTTTTCATCATCTGGAAAATGAGACAATCAATAATACCTCCCAGGATTGTTTTGGAAATAAAATGAGGAAATATTTGTAAAAATATCTTGTAAAACTTAAAATACTATATACATCTAGTTGTTATCAATTTTTTACTCAATGTTATTCCCTCTTCTGAGGTATTAGCCAATATTATTAGTCAATAATATGGAGTCAATAATACAGAGTCAGTAATATTTGCTTCTTGTGCCCTCTTGTCTCCATCTCCCTTCTTAATATTACTAGACCTACCTCCTCCCTGTGTCCAGATATCTAGTAGGCAGATCATTAGATTTTAAGCCAAGGCATTTAACCAAGTCTCAGTGCCCTTATTTTAAAAATGAGATAATAAGAACATCCACCTCCTAGGATTGTTGTAATGATAAAAGGAGATAATATAAAGTTCTTTACAAACATTAAAATGTTATATAAATGTTAGCTATTATTCTCTCCCATTCTGTGCACCCTTCAAATATTTCTGTTTTATTTCCTACTCCTGGAAGGCAGGATAAGCAAATTAGAAATAAAGTGTTAATAACTTACTCCTACTACTGAAGAATGAGTGCCTGAGTTAATAATTCTCTCATTACTGAGGCCTTTAATGACTTAATCTATAAGAATCAATCAACTGATTCATATTGATGGGAAAGTGATTTGGGACAATATAGGCATATTACAAAATGATTGTTTTTCACTATAATAATAGGTAACTTTATATAGTACTTACTAGACACTGTCCTAAGTACTTTACAATTAATTTTTCATTCCAACAATCCTGGGAGCAAGTGCTATTATCATTCCCACTTTACATATGAGGAAACTGAGGGAAATGATGATTAAATGATTTTCTGAGGCTCACATAGCTATTAACAGTCAGAAAACTGGTGGCAGAGTCAAGATGGCAGAGAGAATACATGTCTTTGAGCTCTTCCTGGCTTTTCTCAGATCAACACCAGATCAAGCCTCTGAATGGGTTTTGGAGTGACAGAACCCACAAATATTTGAAGTATAACAAATTGTCAGCAGAAAATATTTTGGAAGAATTTCAGGGAAGATCTGTTTCAACTGGACAGGGACAGGTTGCAGCCCAGAAGAGGCACAGTGCAGCACAACACAGTGCAGGGAGATTCAGGGTGGAGAGGCTTTTACAAATTGGGATAATCTAGTGGGAGATTGTAGGTAATATGCAGCAGGATTTGTTACTCTTTCGTAGTTCAAAAGCCAGTGGATCAGCAGACAAGAGGAGACCTTCAACACAACTATAAAAGGGAAATAGTGAGCTCCTGAGCCCCAGCATAACAAGCAGGGCTTGACCATGCCCATCTAGCACAGGAAAGAAGCTGTCAGCACTAGCCCCAGAGAAGTGTGAAGTAGCTGTTCCTTATAGAGAAAACTTGAGACCATCTCCCCTTTGCCCCAAGAGCAGAATTCAACCTTTAAAAATGAGCAAAAAACCAAAAAGATCTCTGGCCATCGATAGCTTTTATGTGTCCTTGAGGACATGAAAGGCAAACCATTTCATGACAAAGCTTCAAAAGTTGATAAAAGTTGATATCTATCTCACAGGTCTCTCTTGGAAAAATTCAAAAAGAATCTTAAAGAGAGTTAAGAAGAAAAATAGGGAAAGAAAATGAGAACTCTTGGAAAGGAAACACAGAAATTGTTTGAAGAAAATAACAACTTAAAAATTAGTTTCGGCAAAATGGGAAAAGGAAACAACTCCTTGAAAAGAATTTGTGAAATGGGAAACAAAATTTGATGAAAAAAAACAACTCATTTAAAAGTTCAATTGGCCAAATGCAAAAGGAAATTTAAAAAGCTAATTGAAGAAAATAATTCACTAAAAATTAGAATTGAACAAATGGAATAAACTGACTAAATGAGACATCAAGAATCAGTCAAAACAAAACCAAAAAGAAAAAAAGAAAAGAAAAAAATAGAAGAAAATGTAAAATACCTCATCAGAAAAAAAAATGGCCTGGAAAATAGATATAGGAGAGACAATCTAAGAATTATTAGTCTGCTTGAAAACTGTGATGAAAAAAAGAACCTTGACCACATCTATCAAGAAATCATCAAGGAAAACTTCCCTAATGAACTCAAACTAGAGTGTCAAATAGCCATTGAAAGAATCCATTGAGCACCTCGTGAAAGAGACCCCAAAATGAAAACATCAAGGAATATCATTGCTAAATTCCAGAATTATCAGATCAAGGAAAAAAGAAGCAAGAAGCAAGAAACAAACAATCCAAATATAGAGGAACCACAATCAGGATCTACCAGGACCTAGCAGCTTCCACTTTAAAGGGTCAAAAGGCCTAGAATACAATATTATAGTGAGCAAGGGAACTTGGATTGTAACCAAGAATCAACTGCCAAGAAAAATTAAGCATTATCTTTCAGGGGAAAAATAGGCATTCAATGAAGTAGGGTCTTTTCATTTATTTTTGATGAAAAGACCAGAGGTAAACAGAAAATTTGATCTTCAAATATAGAACTCAAGAGAAGCATAAAAAAGAAAAAAGGGAAGAAAAATGTGTTTTTAATAGTTAAAAATGTTTACATCCCTATATTGGAAGATGATATATTTAACTTTTGAAAACTGTATCATTGTTAGGAGTATACTTAGTGTAGGTATAATTTGACTTTATTGTGATAATATAAAGAAGAAATTAGGGTAGAAAAGGGATTGTACTAGAAGAAGAGGAAAGGGAAAGTTAAATGAGGAAAATAGCATCACATGAAGAGACAAAAAAAGATCTATTACAAGTGAGAGAAAGAAGGGAGGAGCATGAGCATTGTTTGAACTTTAATCTCATCAGATTTGGCTCAAAGACTGAATATCAGACATATTTAGTTTATTATAGAAACTTGTCTCACCCTATAGGGAAGGAGGAGGAGAAAGGGGAAAGGAAAGGGAGAAGTATTAGAAGGCTGAACGAATAGAAGGGGAAAAGATAAGAAATGGGGGAGGAACTGTAAAAGGGGAAGGCAGTTTGAGGGAAGTGATGGTCAGAAGCAAAACACTGGTGAGTAGGGAAAGGGGAAAAGAAAAATAAAAGTATAACATGGGAAGAATAAGATGATAGAAAACACAGAATCAGTAATTTTAACTGTGAATGTAAAGAGAATGAACTCTTCCATAAAATGGGAGTGGATAGCAGACTGGATTAAAAGGCAGAATCCTACAATATGTTGTTTACAAGAAATACATTTAAAGCAGAGTAATACATACAGAATAAAGATAAAAGGCTGGAGCAGAATCTATTATGCTTCAGTTGAAATTAAAAAAAAAAGCAGGGATAGCAATGCTGATCTGAGATAAATCAAAGGCAAAAATAAATCTAATTAAAAGAGATAAAGAAGAAAACTACATCTTACTAAAGGGTACCATAGATAATGAAGTAAACATATAGGTACCAAGTGGAATAGCATCCAAGTTCTTAGAGAAATTAAAAGAGTTGCAAGAAAAAATACTATACTATAGTATAGTATATTAGCAAAATTATACTAGTGGGAGATCTCAGACTTGCTCTATCAGAAATAGATAAATCAAACCAGAAAATAAACAAGAAAGATGTTAAGGAGGTAAATAGAATTTAGAAAAGTTAGTTATTATAGACCATAGGAGAAAACTGAATGGGAACAGGAGATATTTTTTTCTAGGTGGTACATGGAACCTACTCAAAAATTAAACATATATTGGTCATAAAATCCTTGAAATCAAAAAAGAAAAGCAGTAATAGTGAGTGCATATTTTTTTGGATCATGCTGAAATAAAAACAACATGAAATAAAGGGCTAAGGAAAAATAGACCAAAAATTAATTGGAAATTAAAAAAAAAGTACTCCTAAAGAACAAGTGGTAGAAACAACAGATTTTAGAAACAATTGATAATTTCATCCAAGAGAATCACTAATAATGAGACAACATACAAAAATTTATGGATTACAGCCAAAGCAGCTCTTAGGGGAAATTTTCTATCTCTAGATGCTTATCTGAATTAAATAAAGAAAGAGCACATCAATGAATTGGACATGTAACTTAAAAAGCTAGAAAATGAATAGATTAAAAATCCTTAGTTAAATACCAAATTTGAAATTCTGAAAATAAAAGGGGAGGTTAATAAAATTGAAAGCAAGGAAAGTAGTGAACTAGTAAACAAAAGTAAAAGTTGGCTTTGTGAAAAAACAAAGAAAATAGATAAACATTTAGTTAATTTGATTAGAAAAAGGAAAGAAGAAAGTGAAATTGCTAATGTCAAAAATGAAAATGGTGAACTTTCCACCAATGAAGAAGAAATTAAATCAATAATTAGGAGTTACCCTGCCAAATTATGTGCCAATAAAACTCATAATCTAAATAAAATGGATGAATTCTTACAAAAACATAGATTGCCCAGATTAACAGAGGAGGAAATAAATTAAGTAGTCCCATTTTAGAAAAATAAGTTGAACAAGCTATTAAGCAACTCACCAAGAAAAAATCTCTAGGACCAGATGGATTTACAAGTAAATTCTACCAAACATTTAAATAAACATTAATTCCAATATTATGCAAACTATTTGGAAAAATAGAGAAAGAAGGAGTCATACCAAATTCCTTTTATGACTTAAATGTGGTGCTGATACATAAACTTGGTAGGGTCAAAAGAGAGAAAGAAAATTATAGAACAAGTTCTCCTATTAATATTGATGCAAAAATCTCAAATAAAATAGTAACAAAAAGATTATACCAAGTTAACACCAGGATAATACACCATGACACAGGAATACATATTCCTGTTCAATTTACTGGTTCAATATCAATAACCAAACTAACAAATCATATGATTATCTCAATAGATGTGAAGAAGCATTGGCAAAATTCAACACCCATTTCTTTTAAAAGCACTAGACAGCATAAGAATATGTTTTCCTAAAGGGATCAGTAGCATCTAAACAAAACCATCAATTAGCATCATATGTAATGGGGACAAACTAGAAGCACTCCCTTTAAGATCAAGGGTGAAACAAGGTTGGCTGTTATCACCATTGCTATTCAATATTGTATTAGAAATGTTAGCTTTATCAATAAGAGAAGAATAATAAAGGAATTAGAATAGATAATGAGGAAACAAAACTATCAGTTTTCAGAAGATGCAATGGTATGCTTAGAGAATCCTAGAGAATCACCTAAGAAACTACTAATAACAATTAACAATGTTAACAAAGTTGCAGAATACAAAATAAATCCACATAAAACATTGTAATCTATCTATCTATCTATCTATCTATCTATCTATCTATATATATACATATATATATATTACCAACAAAGTCCAGCAGCAAGAGAAACAAAGATAAATTTCATTGAAAATAACTGTAGATAATATAAAATATTTGGGAGTCTATCTGCAAAGACAAAGCTAGGAACTACATGAACATAATTACAAAATACTTTCCGCACAAATAAAGTTACAGCTAAACAATTGGAAGAATATCAAGTGTTCGTGGGTAGGCCAAGCTAATATAATAACAATGACAATCCTACCTAATTAATCTTGTTATTTAGTGTCATAGTACCCAAACTGCCAAAAAATTACTTTACAGAGCAGAAAAAATAATAATAAAATTCATCTGAAAGAAAAAAAGGTCAAGAATTTCAAGGAAATTAATGGAATACAATACAAATGAAGGTGGCCTAGCTGTACCAGATCTAAGAATATATTATAAAGCAGTAGTTATTCAAACTATTTGGTATGGCTAAGGAATAGAGCAGTTGATAAGTGGAATCAATTAGGTTTACAAGACACAATAATCAATAACTATAGTAATCTAATGTTTGATAAACCCAAAAAATCCAACTTCTCAGATAAGAACTCACTATCTGACAAAAGATTGCTGGGAAAATAGAAAAATAGTATGGCCGAAACTAGGCAATGACTAACACAACACCCTATACCAAGAAAAGGTTGAAATGGCTTGATAATTTAGACATAAAGAGTGCTACTATAAGCAAATTAGAAGAAGAAAGGATACTGTACTTCTAGTCATTGATTATTGTGTCTTGTGAAGCTCACCTATTCCATTGATTAACTGCACTATTTCTTAGCCAGTACCAAATGGTTTTGATGACTGCTGCTTTATAGTTTTAGGTCTGAAACAGCTAGACCAGCTTCATTTACATTTTGTTCTGAAGAACTAGAGCATAATATGAAATGCAAAATGGATAATTTTGATTATATTAAATCAAAAAGTTTTTGTACAAAACAAAATCAATGTAGACAAGATTAGAAGGGAAGCAATAAACCAGGAAATATTTTTTTTTTTACTTTCAAGGGTTCTGATAAAGGCCTCATTTCTAAAATATACAGAGAACTGGCTCGAATTTATAAGAATTCAAAGTATTCTCCAATTGATAAATGGTCAAAGGATATAATTTTCAACAAAAAGTTCAGATGAAAAAATTAAAAAACCATTTCTAGTCATATGAAAAAAATGCTCTGTCACTATTGATAAGAGAAATGCAAATTAAAACAATTCTGAGATACCATTACACATCTCTCAGATTGGTTAAGATGACAGGGAAAAAATGAAGCATGTATGAGAAAACTTGGACACTAATATAATGTATTTTTGCAGGAGTTGTAAATTGATTCAACCTTTCTGGAGAGCAATTTTTGTACAAACAAAACCAATGCAGACAAGATTAGAAAGGAAGCAGAAAACTGCACAAAAATCTTTATATCCAAGGGTTCTGATAAAGGCCTCATTTGTAAAATATATAGAGAATTGACTCAAATTTATGAGAACACAAACTTGTTTCCAGTTGATAAATAGTCAAAGGATATGAACAGACAATTTTCAGATGAAAAAATTAAAACCACTTCTAGTCATATAAAAATGCTGTAAATCACTATTGATCAGAGAAATGTGAATTAAGACAACTCTTAAGCACTCCTACACACTTCTCAGATTGCTAAAATAAAAGCAAAAGATAATGATGAATGTTGGAGGGGATATGGGAAAACTGGTACACAATACATTGTTGGTAGAGTTTTTAACCATTCTGAAGAGCAATTTGGAACTGTGCCCAAAGGGCTATCAAACTGTGCATACCCTTTGACCCAACAGTGTCACTACTGGATCTGTATCCCAAAGAGATCATAAAAAAGGGAAAAGATCCCACATGTGCAAAAATATTTGTAGTAGCTTTTTGTAGGAGAAACGAACTGGAAACTCAGTGGATGCCCATTGTTTGTGGAATGGCTGAATAAGTTATGGTATAAGAATATTATGGAATATTATTTTCTATAAGAAATGATCAGCAGGATGATCTCAGAGAGGCAAGGAGAGACTTCCATGAACTGATGCTGAGTGAAGTGAGTAGAACCAAGAGAATATTTTACACAACAACAAAATTATACGACTATCAATTCTGATAGATATGGCTCTTTTCAACAATGACATGATTCAGTCCAATTCCAATAGAATTATGATGGAGAGCGCCATCTGCATACAAAAAGAGGATTGTTGAGATTGAATGTGGATCACCACATAGTTTTTTCACCTTTTTGTTGTTGTTTGTTTTTTTTCTTTTTTCCCCTTTTTTTATCAGATTTTTCTTGAACATTATGATAAATATGGAAATATAAATATAGAATAATTGTACATGTTTAGCATATATTGGATTACTTGCTCTCTAGGGGAGGGGTTGTAAGAAGGGAGGGATAAACATTTTGGAACACAATGTTTTGCAAGGGTGAATGTTGAAAACTATTTTAGCATGTGTTAAAAATAAAAAGCTATTATTTAAGAAATAAATAAGTGCAATATAAAGAGATAATTTAAGATTTAAAAAAGAATCAGAAACTGAATTTGAATTCAAATCTTTTTCACTTTAGATCTAGCACTTTATTCACTGCACTATCCAGCTGTCCTATATAAAAGAAATATCAACACAATCCAGTATTTATGGTTCTTTCCCTTATCTACTGACATATCCTGCCCCCACCTCACCCCCCCCACATATACTGCACCATCACCACCATTAACACACTAAAGCTTGGTTTCAGACACAGGCATCTATCTAGAACTTTTTAAGCAAGTTAGAGTTAATGCAGCACCTTAAAATGCCAATGAAAATAAAGAATCAAAGACAACCTGAAATAGTGAGAGAAGTATTATATTCGAACACAGCAGTTCTGAAATGACATCCAAGTTCTAGCATTTAAAATGAAATTTAATTTCTCAGAACTTCAATATTATCATCTGCAAAATAAGTAAAAGAGGATGACAAAATTAAAGCTGGAGGTCCTTTAGAAGTCATCTACTCTAATCTTTTATTTTATTAATGAAGAACTTGACACCAGAGTGTCTTTTCTAAGGTCAAACAGGTAAAAAGTCAAGGCTGATATTGGGCCTTAGCATTTATTTTCTACAGTCCTACTTTATATCGCCTAATGTCTTTTCCTCCCTTTCATAAAGTTATTAGAAGATTCAGGTTAAATACATATAAAAGAACTCCAGATTTGTAAGGGATTTTTTTTGCTTAAAAACATTTTTTTTCTTTTTTTATAAACAGTTTTATTTTGTAGATAAGTATTCAACTCCTTTGGGCTTCCATTATATGCATCTTTATGCCTGCTTTTGCTCACATCTGTCCACTTTCTTACAAATGTGGATTGTTTTGCAATATTGAATAAATAGTTGCCATGTGCCATAGTGGTGAGTCTCCATTCTCTTGTCAATTTGACATTATTGTCAATTTCCACATTTTCCTAAATTCTGTAATCAGGCATGCAGATAGATCATCCTTTATCTGCTAGGTTGCTGCTGCTACTCTGATGTGTGATCTAATTTAGCTTCCAGTTATAATACCAATTGTATTACCAAAGGCTCCTTTATAAATTTATTGTATCACTATTACTCCTAAACCCTTCCAGATCTCATGCATGCATATTTAGGCTTGAATATTTTATACTATTACTTTTTATCCAACTCCTCTTTCTTCTTTATACTTCCTCTTTCTTCTGTCTTAATCCACCTAGAACTGGGGACTAGAAGTAGAAGCTTTTTCTTCTCAGTCTAAACTTGTCTTTGACACTATTTTCCTAGTGAGCAAGCAGGGATTCAGTACTAAGTGATGAGGATAAATAAAAGAAATACCTAATATTCAGAAATTTACATTGTAATCGGGGAAGACAACATGGAAACAAATACTGTAAAGGTAGTATGTCCATATTGGAATAAGGCTATATTGGAATGGCTACAGTCATCCTGATCTCTATATTTTGTCACTATGTCTAGATGACTCCAGAAAGAGAATAAGGCTGGTGATTTTGTATAGTCTTACCTCACTTAAATCCAATTCATTTGCAAGTCAAGACATCACCTTCCTGGTATCATTGATCCCCTTTGAGAATGAAAGACAAACAACAATTGGTGAGAAAGTGGAGAAATTTAGAGTGAGGCCTTATGCAATGGTTCAACTAAGGAATTCAATAATCTTATTATTGTTCATCCTTCATTTTCAAAGAGGAGTAATAACATCATGAGATGATTTCTTGTCTTGCTTGTGAATTAGATGTGAAGGCAGACAGAGTGGCACAAATCTGACTCTCTTCCAGAGTCAATCTGACTTTCTTCCAGAGTCATAAAAGTCCAGTTACAGGACAAAAGTCAAGACAACTGGCAGTGGCCTGGGATATAATGGATGACTTTGGCATCTTTGATGTCTGTCCAAGCTCTAAGCATTCCACAGCACCTGTTTCAGCCACCTTCATCCAAGTTGTTCTCATGTACCCATGTAGTCAAGGGAAATCTTCACATGCCAGGAGTAGACATCCCTCCTAATTCACCAACCCATTCAAGACTTGTCAGTTACTCTCAACCTGGTTTAGCCCATCTACTTAGATAGTTTTACCAAGGTATCTATAGTCTTGAAAAGATCTTGGCAAGCCCTCATATCAGAGATGCTAATCCTCCTTGAATACCCTATAATCCCTAATTCCACAATCACAAGAAAGGCCACAGGACAAAAGCAAATTCAGGGTGAGAAGGCAGCTGGTAAGGAGCTGGAGAAGTCCAGAGATTAAGGAACAGATTTGAGAGTGAGGTGAGTTTGAACAAAATGAAAAACTCTTTTGCTTGAAATTAAAAGCCCTCCACTATCTGATACTGCCATACTTTATTTTACTTCAATCCCTTTCAAATTCACTATATTCTCACAAAACTCGATTATTAAATCTTCTCTGAATTCAACATACATACCTATTCTGACACTAAACACTTACTTCCTCAGATTGTCTCCCATTTCCTTGAAATGTAGCTCCTCATTTCTAAATTTCATTATATTTAGTTTTTATAAAAGCTCAGATCAAATTCCATCTCCTCCATGTGGCATTTCCTGAGCCCGTCAGTAATATTTTCTTCTTCCTCAGTTATTTCTAGGGCACTTTGTCTCTTTCCTTTCCCCTTATTTATTCTGTTCCTTGTATTTTACTTAAAGATCTATATATTTTATCCCTTCAGTAGAATGCAAAGTTTTTGAAGGCTGAAGACAGAAAAAAGCAGTTAACAGTGTTAAAAGAATGCTAGAGAGAGGTAAAGAAGAAAGGAGATCTGAGAAAGATTTATAATGAGGAAACCAATGATGACTTCAGAGAAAGTAGCTTTAGTTGAGTGGCAGAGACTGAAACCAGATTCTAGGGCACTACGGAGTAAATTGGAAGGTGATAAGAAAATGAAGGCACTAAGTATAGAATACTCAGATTATTTGACAATGAATGCAAGTTCCTTGAAGACAGGTTCTAATTCATTTTTGACTTTCTATCTACAGAGCCTATTGCTCTGCAAACAGTATATTTTCAATAAATGCTTGTTGATTTAAATAAAAGGAAGGCTGGTAAATGGTTGGTAACTAGAGGGGCATAGAAACTAGATCAAATGAAGAATGAAAGTACAGGAAAATTTCTCTGGGGAAGGAAAAACCATTCCGAATTTTTTATAAACCTTTTTAAGTTTAATGTTGTTGTTTTTAAATCTTTTGTATGGCATTTTATTCTTTGAATAACAGATTTATATTTGACATTTATTAATGTATATTGGTTTGCTTTGTAATAAAGATATGACATAGATCTTATTTATGTTAAGGAGAATTTTTGTTGGAAACTTGATGGGAATAATTGAGTCCCTTGGATTTTTCTTTAAATTCCCTCTACCATGGTCTCTGAGTCTCTGAATCATCTCCCTAGAGGAAGATATTGAATATGCTGCATTTACACCTAGATGTCAGTAAGGGGGCCGTAGCTTATGTCTAATATCACTATGAATGATTCCTGAAGCTCACTTTTCAAGCTGTGTTCAAATATGCTTTTTTCTCCTCCTTTTCCCCAAGATAACTTGAAGCTTAATGGTGGAGCTTTTCAGGCATTCACAAGACCTGAAGAAACCCTGTGCTTTTGTCTCCCCTGAGAGCTATAACAACTATGAAGTGACAACACTCTACAGGGGATCAGTGAGGAAAGAAAATCAATAGGGATATATGCAATGTGTGCCTTGCCTCCAAAGAAAATTGAAAATCAGTTGTAAGGTTTCCAGGCTGGGTGAAGTGCTCAGTCTGTTTTCTAAACAAGGACCCTTAGAATATGTGGTTGGTCTCTTGTTGTAATGCTTATATGCTCACTTTTGAGGTCCTCCCTGATTTTTGAGACTTTGATTTCCTCTTTGCTATTGGAGAGTCAAAGATGATCAATCATTATTTCTCATAGGTTACAAATCTCAGGAGGTTTATTATTGTTTTCCCTCTAAGGGTTCTTACTAACTTGAATGTCATTTAATGGAGTAGATCAGTGTTTCTTTAGCTTATTAATGGTGATATTGGGGGATAAATTTTTTATGGGTAAATTGGTGGATTATAAGCCTTGGAATCATCCTTGACTGCTCATTCTCCCTCATAACCATATCTAATTAGTTGCCAAGTTTTATTGATTCTATTTCAACATTTATTTTATATCTATTTCAGCTTCTCTGTTCATATGGGTACTAAACTAGGCCATGCTCTTATTCCATTTTTACTTAGACTATTATGATACTTTCCTAATTAGACTCTCAATTTAAGTCTCTTCCCATTCTAATCCAGCCTTTACTCAGCTACCAATTGTTATTTCTAAACTATAGAACAGATCATGTTGCTGCTTTTCTCAAAAAACTTCAGAGACTATCTATTAGCTTTAGGATAAAATACAATCCACTTTTGGTAACCCACCTTTCTTTCTAGACTGAATTTATATTATTACTCTTCCTCTTGCCTGATCTGTTCAAGCCGAACTGCCACACTTTCTGTTCTTCATATAAAACATTGAATCCCGGGGCCTGTTTCTTTATATAATATGTTCTTTTCACACCTATTATGCATTTCCTTCTCATTTCCTCCTCTTAGAATAACTAAATTGCTTCAGAACTTTACTCAAGTGCTACCTATTACATAAGGCCTTTCCAGATTCCCACAATTGTTACTGTTATTTGCTAAAATTTCCTTATAATCACTTTCTTGGTGTATATCTTCTCTTCTTTATTTTTTTTAAATTTTCTATTGCAAATTTAGCAATAATCAACAAATCCAAACATTTCTAATATTTGTTTAAAAAGAAAGAAGAATTGCATAAGAAATTGTGAATTTCTGTTAGCATGGGTGTCTTGATACTGTTTACTCTTACTTGCTTCTTAACTCACTAGACTGGCTTCTGATCTCATCTTTCCACCATCACTCTCTCTCCAAAATTTACTAATGATCTTTCAATTATCAAATCTAATGATTTTTTTTTGCCAAACCTCATCCTTTTTGACCATTTTGCACTCTTTGAGAGTCAATCACCCTCTTCTCTATAATATCTTCTCTTTAGGTTTTGATGGCTTCCTATTTCTTTTCCTATTTATGTGGTTTTTCCTTTCTCAATCTTCTTTTCTGATTCTTTATCTGGTCAACCCCCCTGTAAATGATGCATAGTATTCTGCTTAAGGCTCTCTCTTCTTTTTTCTCTTCATTTCTGTATTCTGATTTGCCTGACTGCCTTCAAGTCCCAGCTGAAACCTCACCTTCTATAAGAAGCATTTTCAGATCATTTTTAATTCTTGTCCCTATCTTCTGATTATTATTTTTTTAAATTTGTTCTCTCATAAAGCTGTTTGTACCTGGTTGTTTGCATGTTTTCTTCCCCCATTAGATTATTAGATTATGTCCCCTTTTTGAGGACAGAGACTGTCTTTTACCCTTGTTTGTATCCTTGGTGCTTAATACAGTGCCTGGAACATAGTAAGGACTTAATATTTATTGATTATTTCATTTTTTTAAAGAAACACACATATTTAACGTGATAGTCACAAAGCGGTTCTCTTTGGGTTCCTTTCTGCACTTTTTGTTTTGTATTGGGCTTTTAAAATGTTTTATTGCTACAAATTACTTATTCTAGAATAGTATACATCTCAAAAGAGGGATCCCAAAGAGATCAAGGACAGGAAAAAATATCCTCTATATACAAGAAAATTTATTAGTATCATTTTACAGTAATAAGGAACATAATAATAAAGAACTAAAAACAAAATAAGTGACTATGCTTTTTGTGTATGTGTGTGTGTGTATGTATGTGTGTGAAGTTGTTCTTTCCATTTACATTATTGTAGTCATTGTTTTCATTGTAGTATGTTACTTCCTTGGTCCTGCTTATTTCCTTTACTCTGTATCAGTTCACTAAAACTTTTTATGATTCTCTTGTATTCACATTCTTCATTTCTTTCAGCATATTCCTTTAAATTAACATAGTATAATTTCTTTAGCCATTCCCAGATTGATGGGCACCTATTTGATATCCAATATATTGCTATCAGAAAAGTGCCACTATACATATTCTGATGGATTAGGGGCAATGATTCTCTTCAGGTATATGTCTAAAATAGTGGAATATCTTTTTAAATTTTATTTGTATAATTTCAAATTGCTTTCTAAAATGGTTGTACTAAATCATATCTTTACCAACAATGCACCAGTGTTTTCTGACAATTCCTCTAATATTGACTATTACTATCTTTCATTATCTTTCCCAAATTGCAGAGTAGGAGGTATTGACAACTGTTCATATCCTTATGGACTAGGGAATATATCTATATGTATATATATGCATATATATAAATATGTTCACATGCATATATTATATATTAGCATACATACATGTTAACTTTTTATTATATCTTGCATAAAAAACACTTAACAGAGAAATCTTATATGATAATATTTTCTCCATTCAACTGCTTCCCTTCTATTCCTAAGTGCTTTAATTTTTGTTTCTGCAAAACTTAAATTTTGTGAATCAAAATTATCTAATTTGTTTTTTGTAATTTTCTTTATAAGTTGTTTGGTTAAGAATATATCTCTGATCCATAACTGTGGAACATATGTTGTCTGATTTTGATTCTTTTTAAATTACCAGATAGTATTTCTAATTATTTTTCTGTCCTATTCAATAAAAAGACATTAGCCAACTGACTCTGGCAGTTATCAACTCCACAATGTTGAGAAGGTGAGCTAGAAGGAATACCAAGGTCTTAGAGAATTTTACATCGGTATCGTTTCTATGTATGGCCACTCTTGTCTTCTTAGTCTGGGGATGTGATTGGTGTAGATTTTCCCAAATTATTATTTGGGGAATTAGCTCTCAACCCTCAAGTACCAGAAATATCACCTCCTCCTTGAAAGGATCCCTTAGCCCCACTGAAAATATCTTGACAGAATAAAGTTATTCTCCAATGTGAGCATACAAGTATGCCTCAATACTATGTATGGTGGTGTTATTTTTCTGCATATAATACACTAAAGGAATAAATGATATATAAAACCTGATATTGTGATTTGTACTTACCATTTCCCTTGGACTTGGGCTACCATCAAAGATTACAAAGATTGATTCACAATACATAGTTCTAGAAAAGATGCTGTTTAATTAATTTAATCCACAGAGACCACAGATCTTTTGAGCAGGAGGAGAAATTTAGAAAGTATTATGCAATTTGTGACTAGGTTCATAGCCCCCAATAGAATCAGACATCAGACAAAGGACTCAGGACTTAGGACTCAGAATCTGGAACTTGGGTCCTCATATAGAAGGATATATTAAGTGATTCTTTCATTCTTCCCACACTACCCCATATTGTAGGCTGAAACTCCTTTGGTCAATTCTTTCTCCATAAGTGCTTTTTTCTTGTGTCTGGTAAAGACTTTGCTTCTTATTGCTCAAGTAGGTCTTCCAGGGACTCTTATTCTGGGATCTATGGGGTTGATAAAAGTCCTTAGAAGAATTCCAGTGGTCTCTGAACTTAGAAGGGGAAAAATACAATTTTGTTTTCACTAACCACTAACTGAAATTTAACATTTCCTTTCATTATAAATATAAATAACAAAAAAATTATTTGGACATGAAGTACATAGGTCTCTGTATTCCAGCCTACCAGAGGTGTCTATCATAAGAAAAGATCTAAAACCCTTATTCTAGACTCTAACCTTAAAACATTCAAGTAGCTCCCATCTGGATGGCTGAGAGGGATATCATATTCTCCTGTAAATGTTGGTGCTCAGCTTTTTACCTTTATTCACAGACATGACCTGAGGGAAAGAACTACATTCTTCATAAGTGGTATGAATATGTATTTTGTTGATTTAATTAATGCTTTTTCTTTTTTATGTGTAGATATTTCCAGATATAACATTTCGCTGACCCTAGCCAACCAACTTTGCTTTGTAACAAAGAAAAAGTAATAAAGTTAAGCAAAACTAATTTTCACATGAAATATATTTCCCAGAATATGTAAACTTATATATAGGACATAAATATTTAACCTTCAGTTACACTTTGAAAGATTTGTGATTTTAGAAACAGATCACAAATCCTCCATCCCTGCCCATCCTTTTCTGTTCTCAATCTATATTTTATATATATTATTCATAGAGGATCTACCCAATACCTTAGAAAGCAGAATTAGAAGTGATGACTGGGAAAAAAGAAATTTAGGTTTGAGATAAGGGGGCAAAATAATCTTTCTAGAAATTAGAATTATCCAAAAGTGAACTGGGCTTCTTTAAGAGTTTGGGTTTGATCCTTTTATTGGACATCTTTGAGCAAAGTATAATTTCCCATTTGCAAGATATGTTGTAAGTAATATGCTTTGGTGTTAGTGGGGACAGGGGGTTTGTACAGTTTAGAATAGGGAGCCTCTGTAGTCTCTTTCAGTTCTGAGAAGGTAGGATTATTATGGCCTCTGGAAATAATTCTCTAAAAGGAGAGGAAACATCAGTCTTGGAAAAGTATATTATCTCTATTTCTGAACTAAACTCTATTTCCCAGGGGCCCATTGCAGCTAGTCCCTGAAGGCTTTTTCTTCTTGCAGACATCTGTCTGCAAGAGGTTTCTATGTACTTCTGTGAATCTTTTAATATGCTGGGGGCATTTCACAATCAGTTATCTAACTATCTCTTTCATTTTTAATTCATTACCAAATCTCTTCTTTTCCTAGTTGTATATAACTTCCGTGTCTTGTGTGGCATTAAAATTTTTATTGAAGTGTTTTATTTTTGGTGGTCATTTCCTCACACATCCTCCTAGCTATCTTTCAATGAAATCATCCTTTATAACAAAGAAAAACAAATAAAAATTTGAAAAACATAGCAAACATATCAACATATGCAACATTCAATTTTATATAGTTGGTTCTCTTATTTCTACCAACCATAAGAAAATGTATTTTATCTTTTATGGCATTTCTTACATATGCCAGGAGCTTTAGATATATTATATATGAAGAGATAGGTTTGTGTAATAGAAAAGATGCTGTATTTGTACCAAAAAATCTGGGTTGAGTTCCTGAATCAGCATTTACTAGTTATCTGTTTTTTGGCTAATCATTTCATCCTGTGAGCCGGTTATACTATCCACAAAATGTGAATGATAACATTTGTACTGTCTTTCTCACAACATAAATGAACTTAGTTATATGACATGCTTTGTAAGCTATATAAATGTGATGTATTATTGTGCTTTGTTATAATTTGTTATTGCTTATTTTGTTGGAAGTGTATCTGCAATTACTTATCACAGTTGACCTTCCATTGTTTATGAATGAATGAATGAATGAAAGAATATTTCTTAGCATTGTGCTAAACGTAGAGGATACAAATACAAGTTAGCAAGATATACCTTATTCACAAGGAGCTTACATTTTAATACAATTCAACAAATATAGGGGAATAATGAAAGGAGAGAATGTTTTGGACATGAGTAAGAGACAATGAGGATCAAGGTTAGAAAATGAGAATAGAACAGATTACTGATAATAATGATTAGGAATTGATTGGCTTTAATTCTGGCAAATATAAATATGATGACCAACCCTTTCAACTTTATCATTTTAAATTTCTTTGTTTTTCAAATTTTGAACTTGGTAATCATTAAAAATACAAATATTTCAACATATCAAGATGAATAAGAAAGGATATATGAGAAACTGCAAACTTTCACATTAAAAATGTCAAATGATATGAATCTACAGTTTTCAAAGGAAAAATGTAAACAATTCATAACCACGTAAAAATTTCCAAATCAATAATAATTAGAGAAATGAAAATTAATTGCTTCCCACTCCATATTTTCACAGATGAAAAAAAGATGAAAATAGCAATTGTTGGGGATGTGGAACAAAAGTCACACTAATGAACTTGGTGAAGCTATGAATTGCTCCAACAATTCCAGGAAAAATAAACAGTTTGGAAATGTAACCTCAAATGTAAATGTATATGTTATCTGTGATTTATAAAAATGGTACCTTGCAAAGCATGATACCTATGAATACAGGGATTATAAAATTTGGATGAGATTTTTAAAAATAGTGCTTGGGGACTTAAAGGCATTAGTATCCCCAATATGCATTATCTAGAGAGTTTAGACATATAATTAGGAGTACTTTATTCACCATGAAAGCTTATTATGAAAACCCATGAGTTCAAAGAAACAAAGTATCTTGTTTTCTGGGATGATGGGTGAGGCTCATGGAGAGAAGCAACATCGTAAAATAAGCTACGTTATACAAGGCAACTCAATAAAACCAGTGAAGCAACAGAGAAAAATGCTGAGACACAAAGTACAATTTCAGTGTGAATTCAACTCATACATCAGTCTCCTACTGAAGTTTTCAGGGCAGAGATGTGGTTTATGGTTATTTGCAGGTTTGCACCTGCTGAATGCAATTCTACTTCACCCATTAGGAAAACAACAACAAAAAGTCTGTTTGATTCAGTTCAGTTCAATTGTACAGCATACTGTGCTAGCTACTAGAGATGCAAAGAAAGAACAAGGGAGAATCCTGGAATCTCAGGTCTGTAAGGTGCATCATAGTCCAAATTGACAAGGTTATTTTTAGGCTCAAATGGGATTATATATTATATAAAGTACTTTGCAAACCTTAAAGCTTATATAAATATGGCAGTGGTGGCAATGGTGGGGATGATCTTAGATATAAAAAAATAATATTAGAAGTGGTGACAATGGTTGTTGTACTAACAGTAATGATAGTAGTGATGGTAGTGGTGTTAATAAAAATAGTAGTAGTAATTTTAGTTGTAGTAAAGTAATTATAGTCATTATAGTATTATTTGTAGTACTAATTGTAGTACATTGCAGTACTAATATTTATATTAGTACTAATGCTGGTAGTATTAATAGAAATAGTAATGGTGGTAATAATGGAGTAGTGATAACAATAATGGTAAGTGCAATAGCTATAGTTGAATTAATAGTAATAGTAATACTTACAATGTACTGATAATAATGCTGGTAGTAGAAGAACTAGTAGTAATAAAAGTAATTATGGTGGTAGTAATAGTCACAGTTAAAGACTAGGTAAGAATTGAGGTAAAAGATGGTCTATTTTGCCTTTACAAAAGAATCAGTCAGGGAAGAAAAGACCCTTAGAATTTCTGGCCAGAGCAGGAACAATTGATATTATACCCACTCTGAGGCATCAAAATACAAACAATGAGCAATAGTAGTGCTAATGATGATAATGAAAGTGAAATAGTAGTAAGAGTAATGATAGTAGTAGTGCTACTAGTACTACTGATAATGGTAGTATTACTGGTAGTAGTAGTAGTGTTTAGTAATAATGATGGTAGTAATGGTGATAGTAGTAGTAATAATAATGAAGTAATAGTAATAATAATGGTGGTAATGGTGATAATGGTAGTAGTACTCATAATGCTGATTATAGTAGTATTAGTAGTAAAAATAATAGTGGTAGTAATAGTAATGGTTGTAGCAGTAGAACTAGTAATGATAATAGTAATAGTAGTAAGATGCAACACTTACACATAAGAGAACAAAAATATAGATTTTATTATCAGTATGAAAGATTTGTGAACAAAAATTCTTCTTCTAACTAGAAGCAGATCTCTGAGCCAGACAGTGAGCATTCTTTAGAGTCATCTCAGTGGCTCTGTGGATAGAGTTCTCAGCCTGGAATCAAGATGACCTGAATTCAAATCCAGCCTAAGATACTTATTATCTGTGTGATGCTGGCTAAGACCCTTAACTTCTGTTTGCTTTAATCCATTAGAAAAGAAAATTATAAACCATTTCAATATCATTGCTAAGAAAGCCCCATGGAGAGTAATGGTGTGCTATGATCCATAGTCACAAAGAGTCAGATATGTTCGAATGACTAAACAACATGGTAACAACTTCCAAAAAGAGTCACATCCACCCAAGTCATGACAAAATCTAACAAACTTTTCTTCATTCACTGAGGGGGTTCTATATGTAGAGTGTAAGAACTGATAAAGAATTCAAATCTCATGCTCAGGTAGAACTCTGATGGGATACCCCTTGATGTATGAATAAGAATCTTTTTACCCTCAAGAGGTTTGGTAACCAAATACTTTGCCATCTAAATCTAGTTTCCTAGTAAGGTGTGTTTTTTGATTTAAAGAATACCTGAGGTCTAAGACTTTTAAATTTACTCTCCTTTCTAGGAGGTTAATTTATTTTTAAATTTCTTCAGCAATATTAGCAGCAACAGTTCTCATTTTTTCACAATACTCTCAATGAGGGGCGGAGCCAAGATGGGGGAGTGAAAAGGTGACTCTGCTTCCTCCTCCGATCTTCTCTCAAATCAACAATAAAATAAGCCTCTGAACTGATCTTCAAGTCAACAAACTCAGAAATATTTGGATACTGCTTGCTGATATCTCTGAAAAACTTCACATCAGGTTTGTCTAACTCGGACAGAGGGATAAACAGAGGACTCCGGTGTCAGAGGACTCCATTATAGGCCAGAAATGAGGGTGGGACTCAGCTCAGCTCATGGAGGCAGAAATTCCAAACTCCAAACTCCAAATTCCAAACACCTGGAGTTTATCTGAGGCACTCGGGACACTCTGCCCTGATTGGAGGCAGGTGTTCTGGCAGACTTGCCTTGTTTAAGGAATAATTCGGACTTAGTCCTAGCCCCCATCAGCCCAGCACCTTAAGTTAATTCGCCGAAGTGCCACAGGGCAAAGATCTCCAGCCGCTATTTCAGCTGCTGTTTTTTTCCCTACCTTGAAGAGATATCCACGCTGTCTAAAAAATAAAAAAATAAAAAAATGAAGAAGCAAAAGAGAGCTCTCATCATAGACAGCTTTTATCGAGAAAAAGAAGGGATGATCCCAGATCCTGAGATTCCTTTAGACAAAGTTCCAGAAGAAGTTATTAAAGACCATCACTGGTCACTTTTTCAAAAGGCCTTTCTGGAAGATTGCATTTGAGGAAGAACCTCAAAGGAGAGCTGGAGGATAAATGGGAAAATAAACTGAAATCAGTGTAAGAAGGATATGATGCCATGCAAAAGAGACATGAAGAAGACACCAATTTATTGAAAAATAAAATTAGTGAAGTAGAAAAAGAGTGCATTGAACAAAATAATTCAATTGGCCAGTTACTAAAGGAGCTTAAAAAGGTAACTGAAGAAAACAACACTTTAAAAAACAAGAACTGAAAAATTGCAAGTGAATGACTCAATAAGACTTCAAGAATCAGTCAAACAAAAACAAAAAAATGAAAAATTAGAAGAAAATATGAAATATCTCCTAGGAAACACAACTGACTTGGAAAATAGATCTAGGAGAGACAATTTAAGGATTATTGGACTTCCTGAAAGCCATGATGAAAAAAAAGAATCTAAACTCTATCCTCCAGGAAATCCTGAAAGAAAACTGCCCTTAGATTGTAGAATCAGAAGGCAAAATCACCATTGAAAGAGTTCACTGATCACTTCCGAAAGACACCCCAAATTTAAGACCCCAAGGAATATCGTGGCTAAATTTCAGGACTACAGCACCAAGGAATAGATTCTGCTAGCAGCTAGAAAGAAACAATTCAAATACCGAGGATCAATAATTAGAATCACACAGGATCTGTCAGCCTCCATACTGAAGGATGGAAGGGCCTGGAACCAGATATCTCGAAAGGCAAAGGAACTTGTATTACAGCCAAGAATAACCTATCCAGCTAGA
>JAJPUD010015078.1:0-38742 GCA_023553655.1 Myrmecobius fasciatus
TAGATAGATAGATAGATAGATAGATAGATAGATAGATAAAGTACATAGGACTCAGTCTCTTCCATAAGAAGGTGAGCTCCTCACTGTCTTGCTTTTCTATTTCTATCCTTAACACTTGGTATAGTGCTTTGTACATAGTAAGCATTTAATAAATGCATAATTCATTCATTCATTTCCTCTGTGGAATTTGCAATTCTTAAAACTCCTGCTTCAGGAGATCAATAATCCTGATGAAGATGGCAGGAACAAGGAAGGTAAAGTTGAATTCCAGATGATATGGCCTTTCTCTTATAAACATCAATTTTGACAACAGCCATATATTCATAAACAACATTTATAACTGTTTTGGTGTTGACCAGTAAAAGCAACAACCACTCTCACTGGCTCAGTGCAAAACAAAACAAACAAACAAACAAAAAACCTGAGGCCTGTACAAACAATTAATGGGAAGGAGAAAACAAATTAAAGAGAAAGACAGATGTAATTACCTTTATTTTTTACATAAATGTATTATAAATTATGTATATTTCATGTATGTATTACACATTTCATTATATATTTCATGCATATTCTATATTTCATATACAACATATGTATAACATATATAACTTATATTTAGGTAAATACCTATATGTCTTTCTCTTTTATCTATACATAGAAGCAAGGTATCTCTGTATTTTTTCTTTTTTTTAACCTGTTTTTTTTCTTTCATCAGAATGATTGTTTCCAGGACTATATTCCCTATCAGTGTGCATTCTGCACTTCCTCCAAATGTGCAACTGAATTTTGCTGCCAGATTTTGGGGGGGCTCCAACAGCCGCTTTCAGCCGTGGAAATCTAATGAACATGAGATCCATACTGATGACCATTATTCCTCTTCCATCTTGGAGTCATTTTGGTCCTAACTCCTACTCCTTCTCAGCTGTACTTACTCACAGATTAGTCTCGGGAACACATTCCCTAGCTTCACTGAGATAAGCCTTTCCCTATCATCCTGCAATTTCACATCTCTGAGAGGGAATTTCATTCACTTTTAGAGATGTGACCTATGGATAAGGGACAGCTTTTAATTTTCAGTGTTTATTTTCTGTGGTAGTGTAATTTCAACCTGTTCTACAGTGTGTTTCATCTTTCCATTCTCCCTTCCCCCTGCCCATTTTCTATAACAAAGCATATCTTTGTTCAGGTCAGCAACAGAAACCTAGGATTGACAGGCATGAACATTAGCCCTTTTTTCTTATACTGGAATCATTTGGACCTTGGTCTTGTGGGCCAGGGAAAGTTTGTGGGGAAAGTCTTTAACCTCAAAAGTCATTCAGAGGTTTTCCTCCTCAAACAACAATACTGTATTAGTCTTTGGAGTTACATGGAAAAAAGAGTGACTTTCCTCTACATCAAAGTCTTAGATAAAGACCTGAAATTTGCTCTTGATTAAAAAATGTCACTCATTTATTTTTTTTAAGCCCTCAATTTAAACTACTTAACATTCTCATGACTTAACAAGTTGGCAGATGAAAAGAAAAAAAGTTTCTGACATTAAAAACTCCCCCCAAAACTAGGGAAATGAATAAGATAAAGAAGGGACAATCATTAGGAGGCTATCTCTCAGTGATTTCCATTCAACTTTTTTCCAGGAAATGTTGAAAGAATGGGATACATTACAAACATTTAATAGCAGGAAAAGTCAACAAGCATTTGCTAAGTGCCTCCTCTATGCCAGGTTCTGTGCTAGGTTATGGAAAGGCAAAAACAGCTGCTGCTCCCAAAGATCTCACAGTCTGATATGGCAAATTACTTATACATATATGCACACACACACACACACACACATATATATATATATATATATACTTTGTGTGTGTGTCTATCTGTTTGTCTGTCTATGTATATGATTTCCTTGAGGACCAGAAAAAGCTTCTTGTAGAAGGTGGGACTTTCACTAAGACTTAAGGGAAGCCAAGGAAGTCAGGAAACAGATCAGGAAGGAGAGTTTCAATGAAGGCTGAACAACAATTGGGGAAAATGCTCAAAGTTGAGTGATGTGTGCAACAGCAAGTAGGTAACTGTCCCTGTATCATAAGAGTAAATGAAGGGAAATGAGGTGTAAGAAAAATAGAAAGGCCAGAAATCTGGTTAAAAATGGATTTAAAAGTCAAACAAAGAATTTATTTTATTTTAGAGGTCATAGGGAACCACTGGAGTTTATTGACTAGGGTGACAATATAGTCAGATTTGTGCTTTAGAAATGTCAATTGGATAGCCTATTCAAATACAGACAAGAGAGTGAATAGGGGTAGGAAGTTCAATAGGTAAACTTCTATGATAATCCAGGAGTGAGGTGGTAGTGTCAGCAAATAAATGGCATTAATATAAAGCTATACTATTAGTTAATAGCATCAATCAGTCAACAAACATTTATTAAGCACTTACTCTATTCCAAGCATTATTTTAAGAAATAGGAATACAAGAAAAAGCAAAAACATGGTCCCTGCTCTCAAGAAGTACATTTCAATGATAAGGACAAACATGCAATCAAGATAAAAGTGTATATGTATATGTTTATAATCTATATCATATATATGTATATACACTTATATGACTATACATGTAATACATTTTAATTTTGAGTGATATTTTATATATATATATATATATATATATATATATATATATATATATCAATTATTATAATGGGATGTAACGAGAAAAAAGGCATTAGTAAAGGGAGAGGAAGAAGAACATCATGCAGAAGACAGGATTTGAGCTGAACTTTGAAAATAAAAAAAAGGAGGGAAATCAATTAGGATGAAGAAATAAGGAGGGAGAGCTAGGCATGGGGAGACAGCCAGTGAAAGGAGATAGTCAGGAGATAGAATATCTTGTATGAGAAACAAAAAGGAAGATCAATGTTGTTTGATTACAGAATTGGCAGAGGAGAGTGATGTGTGTGAGAAGATTGAAAAAGTAAATAGAGATAAATAGAAAACTGAAAGAAATCATGGGAACCAAGGTCTAGTAGAGGAAGGGCCTTCAGAGGACCTAGACCTCAACCCATTCATTATTCAGGTAAAAAAAATACTAAGGCTTAGAAGAGTAAATGACTTGTCCAAAATCATAATAATCTTACCTGAACAGTTTCCTTATCAATAAAATGGAGATAATACATCAATTGGGGAATGGCGGAATAAGTTGTGATTATTATTCTGTAATAAAGTAGGAGCATGAAGAATTCAGAAAAGCCTGGAATGACTTACATGAACTGATGCCAACTGGAGTGTTCTTTTTTTCCTTTAAATTCATCTAGACCACAATATTAAAAAATAAATAAATTTTACTTTAGTTTATTTTTTAAATAAAATCAACCTATCCCATGTCCTAGGATCTTTGACCTAAGGATCCTAAAAGGAGTGGTTGAAGTGCTGGGCCCAAAGGAGATTTGACATGGGAGAACGTGTAAAGGAAGAAAACCAAAGGAAGATACTAGATCTTCCATTGTGGTAGAAAGAAGGGGGTTAGGAGAAGCAGAGAAAGAGAGGAACCAAATGAATATGGTATCTCTCCAGTCAAAAGAAAGTCAATGGTCAGCCATGAAATTATCCGTTGGTATAAAAAAAAGTAGCACAAATAAGACATATATGTACAGGCTTTTTTTTTTTTTTTTTTTTTTGCAAAATTGCTACATAAATGCTATTATTATTATAATTATTTACATGTGCCCAGAAAATAGGTAATGAATAAATTTTGACACATTAGTGTAATCAAATAATAGAAATAGGATAGAAGGGGAAATCTAAGAGGTGTCAAAATCAATATAAACTTTTTTTTTTTTTAGTAAAGAGAGTCTATAGAAGGAGTTAATGCCCAGAATTGAGGACAATCTTCCAGATCTGGTCTCATTAGAAAAGTTTATAACATGCTCCTGACCTCCCTTTTCCTGGCGACTAGGATTTTCTTTTTAAAGGTCTTGCTGACACCAGATGAGGTTAGAAGAGTCCAGGGCTTGGAACCTGACAAAACCATTACAATAGAAAAGCACAATAACTTAGCATAGCCATTGGAATGTGTTTCATAGGCAAGCTCAGATGTGCCATTGGAGCCCAGAAGGAAGTCAGGACTACAGAGAGAAATTGAGACACACCAACACAGAGAGAGGTAGCATGATGGTATTGAAAGAATACAGTCTTTGAATGTTGACAAGCAGAACTCCCAAGTGGGTGACAAACATTTTGGAGCTAAAAAACAAACAAAAACCCACCAGAGTGCAATACCTACAGATCTGGATTCTGTAGGACCTAGAAGCCAGGACTCCAAAGTCCATTTCAAGATTAGTGGCCATATTGACTTCTATATCCCTCAAGATGCCTTTCCCTCAACCATGCAGGTCACTGGCAACATTCAGAGTTCACACCTCCAGCAGGTAGGATCTCCATGTGACTTAGTTTCCTTAGTTTTGAGTTGAGTTAATAACCCACCTTTCAAGCACCTCTTCTCCCCCCCCCCTACACCAGACCTATTCCTTGAAAGCAGAATTCACACCTCCAGGAGTTCACATGTCCAGCAGTTGTGAACTCCCTCCCTAGAGCTAGGTGAGAACCAAGAGGAAGGGGAGGGCCTTCTTCCCAGTATAAAAACTGGAAGAAGAAGCCTAAGTCCTTTAGACTTGCAGTCTTCCCGAAGAAGGCCACAGGTATTTCAGAGGAAGAACTACCAGAGTTCATCCAATCCACTCTAGTCCTGTTCTTTTGGATTATCCAAAGCTGACAGGTTTTGGAGCCTAGAGACACAGATAGAGTCTATTCCATCCTGTTATTTGTAGAAATCTCCATGTCTGCCATGAGACCCAGACAGCAAAATGTTCCCAGGTGGGCCAGCAAGAGCAGGAGAGCTGGAAAGAAGTTTCTAGTATCTGGCAGGATTCAATTGCACCCTCACTGCAGTGAGACCCCCTGGGAAGTGTCCGTGGAGCTGGGAGACAGCTATTTCAAGGACCCACTGATCACCTCCAGGGAAAATGGGCAGGACACTAAGGGACAGGAGTTCAAGGTCAATGGGGAGGTAGACAGTCCATTACCCTGGACCCAAGTCTGTCACCCCAGTGGCTCCAGATATCAACCAAGAGTGAAAGAAGAAAATGAATGCCGTAGTGAGGGAGGAGGCTCACAGCCCAGCCTCCTCACTGAGAACATCATCCATCTGCAGGATTCCCCAGGGGAAGCACACAGCTCCAAGCACAAGAAGCAGCTTCCTCCGGATTCCCCAGACACCTTACCTAGGACCAAGAGACGCTGTCCAGAGAGCAGACTTGCTGCTACTTCAAGCTCCCACCAGGAATCTTTGGAGCTGGCCATGCTGCGTCAGGAAGTTGGCACACTGAGCACCAGGCTAGATACTGTGATCAGTGCCCTGAATGCTTTGTATAAATATACCCAAACCCTGCACCATGTCCTGGAAGTCCGGGCAAAGGGAGATTTGGGTCAGAGTCAGAGGGCAGCCCCCTGGGAACAACCAATCTCTCCCCATCCAGACCATTCCTATTCTCAGCTCCCAGCATCCCATGTCAGGGTGCTCAACTCTCCACTTCCCCAGAGAGACCCTGTGGAGTACCCATATAGCTCACCACCACTGTACCCTGCAGAATGGCTAGAGCAACTGGGGACCCGTCTACAATCTACCCCAAAGCCCAGATCATTGTCCTGGTTCAAAGGTTCCCAGCTGCCCCCTCCACCTAAAGAGACAGCAAGAGGCTGTCCTAAAGAAAACATGGGTGGAAAATCTTGTGACCCACATCCTGACATTGTGGTGATAGACTAACTATGCAATAGGAGGGACACATACTCACTTGTGTAAAGATTTCATGGGGGCATGTTTTAGCCTTCCTTATCCACAATGATTAAGTAGATTTTCTTTTCTTTTCCCATTAAATGTTGAGATTTGGGAAAGAGATAATAAATTCTTGCAAACTGAAATTTTCATTTTGAGAATTAGAATTATAAAAAACTAAATAAATCTCGGGTTTTGTGCTTCACAAAATTTAAAAAAAAATAAAAAAGCACTTATTTAACATAATGCCTGGATAGAGTAAGCTTTGTATAAATTATCATCGTCATTATTATTTCCTTTTAGGAAATTCCAGTATCATTCAAATATCAAGGGACATCCATCTTACCATAATATCAGAAAGCAATACAAATGTGTGTCTCCCCCCCTCCCCCCAAGCAATTAGATACAGTGACTTGCCCAGAGTCATCATCAATGATCAAAAATACAACCTGAAGTCAGAGAGTGATCCTGGACCACTAGGTTGTGTTTAGTGGGCTCTCACCTTATCTACCCTGAACCTATGAAGCTATTTCCCAGTCATCTAGCTTTGTGCTATGCTTCTCTTTCCTTCTTCCCAGCCACTTTCTTTCCAACTCTAGGAAAAAGGTCTGAGGAGAAAGGGTTGTAGCTTTAGTAGTAGCTATCAGTAGCCAATTAAAAATATCTTAATGCTGGACAGAAAACAATAATCCTGTTCTGAAGTAGGAGTGGGGGGAGTAGGAATGGAGGGGAGAGGTATTATACATTAATCCTCATCATTGAATGATACTTATTTAACACATACCTACCTATTCATAGCTCACTTACCCTGAGAAACTTTGTTTAAGCATCCCAGGTCTAAATGATTTCTCTCTCCTTTGGATTTATGTAATTTGTATTTTACCTCCACTTTACACTGATTATATACTATCCAGTGTTATTAGTTATCATGGTTTTTTATTTTTGTGGGTAGTATGGTTTCATAGATTTGAAACAAGAAAGCAGGATTACTTCTCAGCTCTGATCTTTAATAGTTGTATAATCATGAGCAATACCTTAAATATCTCTGACCTTCAGCTTCCTCCCTCATAAACATAATAAATAATAATATTTATATAGCATTTTAAAGTTTGCAAAGCGCTTTATCAATATCTCATTTTATTCTCAGAACAATGCTGGGAGGTGTTTCTGATAAGTATTGAAGTCTCAATTTGAACTCTAGAAAAAGCACTTATATACACTGTACCACCTAGTTTTTGGATTTTGATACTTATCCCACTTATTTTACCTGGGTATTGGGAAGAAAGTACAGCTAAGTCCTTATTAATGTAAATAATGAATCCTGTGAAGTGTTTATATTTTTTAAGTTAGCATTGTGTATTTCTACAGAGTTGGAACCAATCACCATATTTTGTATATAATTTCAAATGTGAATTTGAATCTATGTGGCCACTTTACAAGAATTCATTATCCATGCTAACAGGAACCTAGGGTTGTTGCTATTGTTGTTTCTCCTTCATTCTCAGAGGATCATGACATAAGGGAGGTGATATCATGACATGAAAGTGAATTGGATTTAAGTGACAGAGGGCTGGGCAAGGTCATCTACCTCACTTTCCCCTCTTGAGCCATCTGGGTCCAATGGCCAGACCTAGATTCTTTGCCTCAATTTCTCCCTATCTTAATCTATTCATTGCAGCCTCAGTCAAACTAAAATCTGTGGAAGACCTTCATGCTTAAAAAGGCCATTGCATCCAGACCTATCTCTAGTCATATTGAACTATATCTGGTCACTGAACCTAGATGATTCTGGAGGAGAAAATGAGGCTGGTGATCTTATATAGCCCTACTTCACTTAAATCCAATTCACTTGTATGTCATGGCTTCACCTCCCTGATGTCATGGTCCTCTTCTAGAACAAAGGAATATAGAAATATAAAGGAGAAGTTGAACAGTACAATGAAAAGATCATGGCTTTGAAGCCAGAAGAAGCTAGATTTAAATTCCAGCTCTGCCACTAAATTCTTGGGTAACCTGGCACAAATCCCTTAGCCCCCCTTTTTTGAGGCAATAAGGCCAGAGTTTCTGTTTCCTCTAAGGCACTGAGGTCTTGTGTTTAGCAGATAGTGGAACCCCAATAAATGTTTGATTAGCTTATTATATAAAGAAAAGTTACCAATTTATACATGTGTGATTTATGAAAACTCTTGGTTGGATAATTTCCCTTTTTACAATGTGATGATCTTGTCATAAATCACTTACTTAAAATTCAATAATGAAGCAATATTCTCCAAATCAGTGGTTATTTTATATATTTATACAATATCATCTATTTTACAACTAACTGAAATCATACCAATTAAATAGTTGTTTTCAAGTACATGCATTTTTAAGGTCATAGCTTTATTCTTAGGAAAAGAAGATAGATAAAAGAAGCTTGATTATTTGTACTAAAGGGAAGAAAAAACATGCTATGTGTAACTAATTTATTTTGAGAAAACAATGAAAATAATATTATCACATCTGGAAGTTAAGCTACTTTTTGGACATACTTTGTGCTATAGCTTGAGCTAAAACTATTTGACTGTAAAAAATATTATTAGTTTTGATTTAAAGGTGTTATAAAATTGTGTTTATACTACTGAATTTTTAACTAATAGAAAAAAGACATTCCTTTGTAAAGAAGTAAGCTGTATTTTGGAAGTTAAGGCATTGGAACTTGTTTGAAATGATTGTTAAAGCATAGTTTGATATCAAATGAATAAAATTATAGCCTAGCTTCAAAGGACAAAAAGTGAAGAAAAAGAAAAGTCTATGAGGTAGAGAAAAATCTAACTGGAAAAAAGAATTTCAGAGAAGACATTACTCTGGGATAGAAGGACCATATATATCTTTTAATTCAACATTCTAATTGAGAAGTTTAGAATAATAATTTTCTGCTCAGATCTGAAGAATTTATAACTAGCTGGGTCTGTCTGACAAAGATAAAATCAAAGGAAGGGGTTATGCTGCAAGGGCTTTTGATACAAAACTGGCCAGAAATATTACATATATACTGAAACATATAACATACTTCAATATATTACTTTTCATTTTCTTGATTCTTGCCTTTTTTTGGGCAACATAGCCAATATGTAAATGTTTTGTATGACTTTACATGAATAATGGATATTCTATCATTGCCTTTCCAATGAGTCAGGAAAGAAATGGAAGGAGGGAGAAAATTGAGACCTAAGTTTTTTTGGTTTTTTTTTTTTTGATGAATGTTAAAAATACATTTTAAAATATACTTCAGGAAGATTTTACCTCTAAGTGTTTCAGAGAGAAATGACTCAAGGGGCAGCTAGGTGGCACAGTGCCAGCCCTGAAGTCAGGAGGACCTGAGTTCAAATATGACCTCGGACACTTAACACTTCCTAGCTGTGTGACCCTAGGCAAGTCACTTAACCCAATTGCCTCAGCAATAAAAAAAAAAATTCTACTTAAGCCTATGCAGAAAAACAGCACTAGTTTAAGCAGTGACTGATAACTAGCTAAAGGTTATTGTATGAAATATTTCATTTTAGTTGTTATCACTTTTCATTAAATCTTGCTTTATTTTTTCCTTTAGATCTATTTATGCTTAGCTCTCTTGATAAAAATGTCCTTAATAGAAAAATCATAATATAATGAAGCAAAAGGATCTCAGTCTCAGCTCTGCCCATAACTAGCTGTGGGATTTTGTATAAGTCACAGCTTTTCTGGAAAAATTTCTTTATAAAGTGAGTGTCTTAAGACTAGATGATTTTAAACGTCTTTTCCTTCCCTACTATTCTAATTGAATAGAACCTATGGTTCTAATTGACCAGAAAAGGAAACTAATCTCTCTGTTATCATGTCTGTGACAGAAGCTTACATAGTAGCAAGCTGAATATCTAGAAGTAGGTGAATGTGCTCTTGGAAGCCAGCTTTGCAAATCTGAAGATGCAAAGTGGACCACATACCAGTTGGCTGCAATCAGAAAGAATTCCCTTCCATATTCTTTAAGAATGTATTGCTGCTGCCTGCCACATTGTTTCAATAAGCTTTTCTTGCTTCCTCTAAACTACTAGTATCCTTATTTCCACATCACCTTACAATTAATAATTTTGTATTTATTTTCTCTGCGTTTTTGAGCACATACCTATATACATAAGCCTGAGAGGAAGGATTGTTTTATTCCCAAGAATTGAATACAGAAACAGGTATAGAGTAGGTGCTTAATAATTGTTTATTGATCAATTGATGACCATTCAAATTTCTCATAGTGCTCTGTCTGAGTTGAGTTTTGTGTCTGTGCATATTTAAGGGATTCACACCATGAAGATACATGCTAGAGGTTTCCTGGAGACAATTTGAGAATTATTAACTTGCTTTCCTATAATTTAACATGTCAAGTGGTTCTGCAACTCAATTTAGCAGTAATGAAACTAGCATTATCAAGAATAACGAAGACCTTTTGTGATATGCTGTTTGGGAGTGACTTAATCACTGGTGCTTCTATTCTAATCATAACTCATACATTAACATCATGTTGAAGGCTGCAGGGCTGATGGTGGGGTTGGGAAGAAGGGGGTGGATTTTTGGGTTTTTAGACCTACACTGCTCAGCAAGGGACTCTTCCGTGTATCTCATCCAAGAGTCAGAACATTATCTAGAAACATTAGGAGGAAGCAGCACATAAGGCACTCTTTATACTAAGCATTGTGAGGAAAGCAAAGATGTTAAAGATAGAGTGCCTATCCCCAAGGAGCTTACAATCCAGGTGAGGATAGAAGAAATAAAAATAACTTTAAGGTTTTCAAAGTCTTTTCTAATCTTCCCAGCTGCTATTGTCTTCTCTCCCTAACTACTTGTATTAATTACTATTTATTTTATATATACTTTTTTTGTTTAGTCATTTTCAGTTGTGTTTGACCCTTTGTGATCTCATTGGAGGTTTCTTGGCAAAGATATTGGAGCAGTTTGACTTTTCTTCTCCATCTCATTTTACAGATGAGGAAACTGAGGCAAACAGGATTAAATGGCTTGCCCAGGGTCACACAGCTAGTAAGTGTCTGAGGTCAAATTTGAATTCCGAAAGATTAGTTTTCCTGATTCCAGGCCCAGCACTCTAGTGTCTGTGCCAACTAACTGTTGAGAAGGTATTACAATCCCCATTTTACAGATGAGGAAACTGAAACTCAAAGAAATTGAGTTTCCCATGGATCTTTTCCTAGTACAGGTCAAAGGTGAGATTTGAATTCCTTCCTCTAAGTTCAGCCACTACACTGTACTGCCTATATAAACAAGAGAGTATATGGTAAATTTTCAAACAATGGCATAGGATTGACCATATAGTAGGAGTTATTGTTCCTAAAAGGATTAGGAATTCAGAAAAGAAAGAAATTATTAGAGATTTAATGGTCAGGGAAGGCCTTGTGGAAGAGAAAGAACATGAAATGAATTTTGAAAGATGAACAGAATTCATTTAAGTAAAACAGGAAAACATTCCATATGAGAAGATCATGCATTATCCAAATAGAACTCATCATCTGTGTTCCCCAACTCACCACTTTCCCAAACTTCCTGATTTCTGTGGAGAGTACCAGCATCCTTCCCATTACCCTGTCTCACAAACCTAATGGCCTCGTTCCTTTTCTCCATCCTACCTTACAAATCCAATCAGTTGCAGAAACTTGTCATTTTTCCTTCTTCATTTTTTTTGCATTTATCCCCTTCACTCATACAATCACTACTATTAGAACCAAATTACTTCTCTTCATGATTATTATAGTAGTCTCTTAATTCACCTCTTTGTCTTAAGTCTTTTTCCACTATAATCTATCTTCCACCTAGAGGCCAAAGTGATTTTTCTTAAGTCCAAGTTTAATCATGTCACTCTCTTACTCAATAACTTCAATGGATCTCTATTATTTCAAGGATAAAATGTAAAATCCTCTGCTTGACATTTAAAATCCTTTACATTTTAACATTTCTACGTTTGTTACACAGTATTCATCCTTGATGTACTGTGTGGTAATGACAAACTTGCCTTTTTACCATTCCTCATAAACATGCACTCTTCCATCTCCATTCATTCCTCCATTTGTGGTGTAAATTCCTAATTATGCTTCAGTGGACTCCCTCCTCCCTTCCATGCCTTAGAAGGCCAGGTTTCCTCCACCCCAGCTCAAATGACACCTTCTAGTTGATATTTTCCCTGATTCCCTAAGCTGTTAGTGCCTTCTCCAGCAAAGAACCTTGTTATCTATCTTATACATTCCGATATATGTACATGTCTTCTGTAGAGTTAGATTGCAAACTCTTCAAGGGCAAGGACTATTTCTTTTATTTTGCCTTTTTGTCCCAAGCACCCCAAAGAAAATGTTTAATAAATGCTTTTTGATTGAAAGCAATTTGACAGTTGAAAAATATGATATAAAGTAGTATATGACCAAATGCAGTATGGTGGAGGAAACAACAAAATATTTTAAATGAAGATTATCCAATTTACATAGGCATATATAAGATTCCTCAGCAAAGAAGTGCCTTTATGACCTTAAAATCATACTCACCTTCAATACATCCTTGCTACAGCTTCCATTCAGAGAGATAGTTTGGGCACAGGACCTGGGAGTGATCACAATCTCATTGGCTTGTTCAAAATCAACCTACCTCTTTCTCCTGGGGTTCCTGGCTGTCCTGGGTTGCCTGGGAAGCCTGGTCGACCTGGAGGTCCTTGTTCACCAGGAGTACCAGGAGAACCTTGTCTTCCTGGCTCACCAGGAGGTCCTGGAATAGTCCTGATGGATGAGGAATGACTTGGAATCTGATTGAGGATTGAAGTGTACCTAGCCATGTGACCTAAACAAAACAAAATATAGCCAACTTGATGCAACTTTTCATCAAAGGAGAGGGACAGTAGTTTTTATTTTAGGATTTGTGGGAGGGGAGTAAGAATTTCCAACAATACATCAACCTTCTCCTCCCTAAGAAAGAAAGTACTCCTTCTAAAACATTATTATTTGCCAATTTTCTTTTTCAAATTTACTTTGGATCATGTTCAATGCACATCTAATGTGCTTGGAATTCTGCAACAAACTATTCTTCAATATATCTGTAAACACCACAGAGCAGAAGATTATTCCTTTTTTTTTTTACCACCAACATTTACCTGACCCCTAACCCTTCACCCAGCTGCCTCATTCTCTAACAACTTTTCTTGAGTTACTTGACTTCTTTCCCAACCACAAAACCCTGCTCCACCCTGCTGCTAGCAATCCCCCTGACAAGTGCCCTGATTCAACACACCTCCTAGCTGCCAAGCCTTTCTTTGGCCCCTTGAGCAGGAACCTTTGCTCACGAATCAGCTGCAAAAACTCCCACTAACTGAAAAAAATAATAAAAACTCACCCCCAAATTCTGGGTTTCTATCCATAATTCCCTAGCTCAATTATTTAAAAAATTCTAATTTTGAGTATAGAATTATGTGGTGCTTTATTTTATCCAGCAGTGTCAGGGAACAAGTTATGTCATAAGTGAACTATCCAGAGAACTGAAACTTTCCCCTTCACATGGGAATTAAAAAAAATTCATCTTTGTTGATGGGGATTATTCTAAAATACTTCATAATTTTTCCAAATAATATATACTGAATATAATAAAACTTTTCTTAGTAGTTCAGTGCCATTGTTTTTAATATTAATTATCACATTAAGTAGAATCACAGGTCTATGCCTCTTTTTTCAGTGTCAAGGTGTCAGCTTTTATTTTTGGTATTAATGGTTAACTTATATTAGATTGCTTGCTATCCTGAGGAGGGGGAAGGAGGGAGAGAAATTTGGAATACAAGGTTTTGTGAAGTTGAATGTTGAAAGCTATTTTTGCATGTATCTGGAAAAATAAAATACTATTTTAAAAAAGAAAAAAAAAGAATTGTTTGTTAAATAAAATTCAGTATGACTCCAGGTCAGGCATTTAGTTTTGATACCTCTTTGTGGGACTTAGAGGAATTTGAACTGACAACTTATCTAGGCAATTGAGTATATTAACATAAAAAATTCTGTGTAGTTTCTTTCATCAGTTACTGCCTATAATGGCTTACTGAAAGATATGTTTTTTAGAAAATAATGATGATGATAACAATGATAATGTAACAATAATATTGACAGCTTACAGTCATATATAGTGCTTAAATGTTATAAAGTAGTTATTTATACAAATATATAGCAGGTAGTTTTAGCATCATTTTCCTCACTTAATCAGTCTAAAAAATTCTGAGGCTCAAAGAGTTTAATTGACTTGCCAAAGATCATAAAGCAGAGTCAAAACTCAAACTCCTTTAGATTCCAAGATCCCTGATTTTTTATTGTCACTGTGCCTTTCAGATCATACCCCATGATCTGATTCCTTTGCATCTTCCTATATGATCCTACTCCTTCATTCCCCTTCTACTCTTCTACACCACCAAGAAGAAAGTTGGCATAGATGAATCTCACCATAAGTATTCCACTTCTTGATCAAACCTGACCTTAATATCCTCTATCATTCCATTTCTCCCTTAAGTTATACTCCTTAAACCTATTTTTAGCCCATGCCATCAGTTCATACTCTAATACTTCCATGCCTCAGTCCTAATCTCAAACCTATTCCTAAACTTTGTCATGACCTTTAATCCTAATGGCCTAAAACCTCTAAGTGTTTTCTCAAATCATTATCACTTCTTCGATGTCATTTTCCTCCCCTCCTCATCTCATTTCTATAGTTAAATAACTCATCTTCAGGCTGTCTTACACTCTTTTGTTCCAGTCACTATTCATCACTCTTTACTTAAAATCTCAATTTTAATTACTCTCACCAACTGTCTTCTTTATTCTTGTTGATGTGTCATTAAATTGAATTAGAGGGAAGTATACATGGAATTTAACTGCATGTTTTCTAGTTTCAACTGGGCCCTCACTGCTGCAAGGTGATCACTTATACTTCCCTAATAGATTTCCTATCCTATTTCCCATTCATAATGTTTAAGTTGGTACCTATTCTAAACCTTATATCCTCTCTTTAATCCTCCCTCAGGACCTCAATCCTGTATTATTATTATTTTTTTCTTTATTAAAGCTTTTTATTTGCAAAACATATATATGGGTAATTCTTCAACAATGACCCTTACAAAGCTTTCCGTTACAGATTTTCCCCCCTAGTTCCCACCCCTCCCCTAGATGGCAGGAAATTACTACATGTTAATTATGTTAAAATACTTGACAAATCAAATATATGTATACATATTTCCACACTTATCTTGTTGTGCAAGAAAATCATATCTACATGAAAAAAAATCTGAAAAAGGAAACACAATGCAAGCAAACATCAATATAGAGTATGAAAATGTTATGTTGTAAGACCTCAATCCTTGAGTTGAAGACTTTGTCTCTTGTCACTAGGCAAATGAAGGGGATGTGTGGTAAGTTCTCTTGTTTTTTTTTTTGTTTCTTTATCTCAAAACACCCTGACACCATTTTAGTCTCAGTAATGAAGAAGCCTTTCCTTTCAGATATGCCCTTCATCCATCCCATTTCATTTTCTCTAGCAGATTACCCCCTCAGTCATGCCTTTTCTCATTATAATCTTCAATCTCTCTCTACCTAATGGTTCTTTCCTAACTGCCTTCAAACATGTCCATATAGTCCCATCCTAAAACAAAACAAAGCAAAAACTTAACTAGACCCCGCAATCTCAGTCATCCTCATATAACTCTCTTCCCTTTCTAAATCAAATTCCTAGAAAAGCTTTTTACATTTATTGTTTCCACCTCCTACCTTTATCTTTTCAAACCTGTGCAATCTGGCTCCCAATCTCATTACTTAATTCCCTGTCCAAAGCTATTAGCTCTTTTTTTGTCCTATTTTTTCTCTACCATTCTTTTTGTATTCTCTGGACCCCTCTCCCCAACATTGTTAACAAACTTCCTTTTGTTCTAAATCTTTTTCATTTATATCACTTCCATTTCCTGATATTCATTGAAACCTAGGTTTCTCTTGAAGCATCAGCGACTTCTGGCACTCTATTTAATAATATCTGTTTCTTCTTTCAAACCCTTTGATAATAAAGACTGTAATAAGTTAGCATTTAGAATCAGGAAGGAAGAGTTGGCATATTCCTTTTGCAGTAGACTTTCCCCTCCAAGGCTGTCTTTTATCTACTCAGTCAGTATATGTCAGGTATATGCACATTTACACATATATTTTCTCCCTTCATTATAATTTGTACATTTGGAAGGCAGAAACTATTTTCCCTTTTCCTTTGCATCTGCATTACTTAGCAAAATGTTTAACACAAAACATGCTTAATAAATGCTCATTATATGATTGATAGATACCTCACTTCCCAGCTCCTCATACACTCTTCAATTGAATTTGCCCTAGGGGCTGGAAATCTTAAGGAGGGCCCACCAAGCCACTAGAAAGTATTATTAAAAGGAGGGTCATAATCAATCGATAGGCAAATAAAGTAAGGGACACAAGAAAAAAACATTAAGGAAATGGCAGTGATTAGTTAAATGCCACAACTTGGACTGTGAAAAAATTATCCTTGAAAAGGGAATAAATACTACCAGACTATAGCAAATGCTTCCTAGTGTATTCTTGGGCACAAAGCCCAAAGCATAAAAAGGGAAGGACCTTGGACTATAATAAGAGATAACAGATGTGAAATGGGTAAAAGGAAGTACTAATTCAAGCCAAAGAAACTTATAGAAATCAACATTGTAAAACATTTCTAGGAGATAACTTATTTACTCTGTACTCCCTCTAAACCTTGGCCTCCAAGTAAGAATATCTATTCATTTTAGTAGATAAGATGGGCAAGACAAATTCTCTTAAGCCAATAAGGCTGACAATAAAGCATTAAAAGATCCAGATTTCAACCTGACCAAACTGATTATTTTAATTATTTTATCCAGAGACAGAGTGATAGTGTATAGATAACCAAACAGAAAGACCAGGCTTAAAAAAATTATAGCTAGGATTTCTATAAAGTTTAAAGATTTGCAAAGCACTTTACATATGTTATCCTTTGATCCTTACATCAACCTGGTGACATAAATGCTTTTATTATTTTCATTTTATAGATGAGGAATTTAATACTATGTGCATCTAAGTGATTTGCCCAGGATCACACATATAAGAAGTGCCTAAAGGAGAGTTTGAATTCAGATCTTCTTCATTCTAACACTACACTATCTTCAAGCCTTATCTTTTATAAATATCAGCTGTGTAACCCTGGGTAATAACATCACTTAACCTCCCAGGCAACTTTCTAAGGCTAAGTTTCAGAGCAGCTGTGGATATGTATCCTCAGAGGGAATTTCCTTGCCAAGAATTCTATATCCCAATGAAATCATGGATCTGAACTCTTCCCTCCCTCCAAATACTAATAGATACAGATTTCTGTGGTGATCAGTCTTGTAAATAGTTTAAAGCTTTGCCTCTGGACTGGCTTGATAGTTACACAGACAGGCTTGACTTAGAGGTATCCCTTTTCTGGACTGTCAAAAGGAATGGAAAGTTAAAATAATGAAGAACAGGAGCTTACTCTGGATGAGTTGTTCACACACTTGGCGAGCCACTGCACGAACCATGGCGTGAGACTGCAAGTCACCCTGGATGGACAAAAAGAAAAACAAAAACAAAAACAAAAACATTCTTCATTCTAAGATCAGTGTGCACAACCCATCAACAAGCATTCAGCAAGCTCTTCCGATATGCCAGGAATTGAGCTAGGGATAGAAGGCCAAAACAAGAAACAGACACTATCCCTGCCTTTGGGGAATTAACATTCTACAGGGGGAGAAAATATGTACAAATATAAATGTATCTTGTATAAACACACATATATATTATATATAGTAATAAACTAATTAGAGTAAATTAAAATTAAATATATGTATATATGTTATACATATATGTGAATATAATTATCAATATCTCAATATACTATATTATATGTGTACATATATATTATACATACATGTATATATAATATATAAAAACATACAAAATGAAAGACAATAAAATTGGGGATGGGAAGGTTGGGAAAAGACAAGAGAGATGAAGAAAAACCTCATGATACGTGAGAAACAGCTAGGAAGTTCATTGGATAGAACTCTGGGCCTGGAGTTAGGAAGGTCCAAATTCAAAGCTATCTTCAGATACTTACCAGCAGTATAATCATGAGTAAATGATTTGACTTGTTTGCCTCAGTTTTCTCAATTGTAAAATGGAGAAAAGAATAGTCCCTACTTCTCAGGATTATTCTGAAGACAAAATGACAAGATGCTTGTAAAGAATTTAGCACAGTGCCTGGCACATTATCAGGTGTTATATAAATGCTAGCTGTATTTGAGGTGGTGAGTGTCATTTTTGAGCTGTTTTGAGCTACAGTTACAGCCTTGTTTTTCAAGGAATTGATATGTGATCTGAAGGATATGTGATCCATGAAGCATCCAGATCACCACTGAAAGGTGTATGAGGAAGGAGAGATTATTGTCCATTCTATTATCATATCTATTGAATTTAGAGGGTACCCTTGTGGTAGATACAGAGAACCAAGAACCTTCTATATTCATATTATCGGTTTCCCCAAATGGTTTGTTCAAGAGCTTCTGGTATTAAAGCCTACAAAAGACACTAAAACAAACCCAGAGATTATATCAAAGCTATCTTGCTAACTTATAATACCTCTGAAAGAAAAGGGAAGAATCTTAAGCTAAGGTCTGAGCTTTATGAACTACTATTGCCAATACTCCTTAGATTTTATATGAACATTTATTACATAAGGTTTCTAATATATTATTCTGTCAGTTCTGATTCTGTGTCTGACTCTGGCTTGTCTTTAATCTGCAACAAGTTCATCAGAAAACATAAACATAATATGATGATAACAACAGTAACAATAATAATAATAATAATTACACCTTTGCATAAAGCTTTTAACTTTTTGAAACACTTCTGAAGCTATTAAAACAACTGCTTTTCATAATGACCCTGTAAAGTAAGTAGGACAAGTATAATTATTTACAAATGAGAAAATAGGTCTAGAGGGATCATTAGCAGGAATAGCTGTAGAGGTCACATTGTCTTGCCACTACAACATAATGCCTCATCAATTTATAATATCAAAGGAGGCCCAGAAGGGACTAAGAATGAAAAATAATGGCAAAACCCAGCATATTCTTTAGTAAAAAACATATTTGTATGTCTGATATAAGAGCAGCTGCCAGAGCTACAATGAAGAGTTTTTACACAAGAGGTATAACAGTATGAAAGATACCCTCAGTTGGGTGGGGCATCCAGATCCCCCACTAAAAGGTGTGTGAAGACAGAAACAGTGGGACATTGGAGGCTTCTACTGGAGAAGGCAACACATGCTGGGGTTGGGGAAGAACAGTCCTCCTTCTGGTAGCTTTCCATTTAAAGTTATTTAAAGTTATGTTGTTTCTGTGCTGCTGAAGAACTCCATGTTGTCAGCACTTTCTAAATTCAGTCTTATGATGATGGTCAAAGCCCCAGTTACCCCATCCTAGTTAATGTTTTGGCAATTGTTTCAAGATGAAATTTTGCCCCCAATGAGGAGTCTGATACTGACAAGTTCAGTAATGGTCTACTTACCCGTTCCCCTCTTTCTCCCTTTGCTCCTGGAAGACCCTGATAGAAGAGACAAGTGACAGTTAGTTTTGACATAGTAGGTACCCAAACATGCCCCTAGCATCATTCTGCATCTTGGAATACATTGCTGTTTCTAAATGGAAGGATAGATAGTGTAGATAGCTAGTATAAGACAGTATTATAATAAATTTTCTTTCAACTCGGTTTAATGAAAGATGGTGGGATTCAAGAAATGCACATTGCTATCTCTCTTTTTATAAGTGTTACAATATCTAAATGTTCTCATTAATCCTATTAAGAGAAGTAGTTCTCGTTCTCAGGAGTAGAATTATTTTGTTCATAATAACACAAATTAAGAATTGTAAGATCTTATAGGCCATTGAATTGGATACTTTCATTTTAGAGATGAGGAAAATTAAAGACCTTAAATAATTTGCCTAATTCACACAGCTAATATGTTTTGGAGGTAAACTTGACTCCAAGTCTTCTTGACCTGAAGGCCAACTTTCTATGGAGTTTCCTGCTCAGGGGTAAAAATTAAATGTTTTTAAAATTTAATTGAATTGTAAAAGTTGGGAAGTATGTTTATTACATGAATTTTTTCAATAAATCAATTTTCATGGGGAGTGTCAATTATAGACAATTTGTAATGTTTAAAAGCAGGTACTTCTCAGTTACGATCTATATAGTATGCTGCATAATATATGCCATTAATTTAGTAATTCAGTGCAATTTGACAAGGGAAGGGAAGGAGATATAGAACTAGCACTTTTTAATTTTAGTTAATTATTAATTTATCATATTTACTACAGACTAGGCAGGGCAGCTAAATGATTCTGTGAATAGAGCACCAGGCCTGGAGTCAGGATGATCTGAGTTCAAAGCTGACCTTACATACTATCTGTGTGACCCTGGGCTAGTCACTTAATATCTATTTACTTCAGTTTCTCATATGAAAAATGGGGACACACTGAAGAAAGACATGGCAAAACATTCTAGTATATTTGCCAAGAAAAGGCAATAGACAAAGTCCATTGAGTCAGGCGGAGACAACTGAAGACAACCCAACAACAAAGGTACCAGACTCTATGCTAATTTACAAATATCATATTTGACCCTTACAACAACCCTGGGAAGTAGGTGCTATTATGATGCTCATTTTACTGATAAGGAAACTGAGGCAGACTAAGGCAGACAGAAGTTAAATAGTTTTGTCAGAGTCAGATAGCTAGTTAATATCAGAGGCAAGATTTGAATTCGGGTCTTTCTTTAAGCCCAGTGTTCCATCTTCTGTGCTACCTTGCTCCCTTAATAAGCATTTATGGAGCACTTACTGTGTGTAAAATATTATAGAGAATACTGGGGATACAAAAACAATAAAACATCTTTTCTTTAGTTTTCAGACAAGGTAGGAAGGGTCAGTGGGATTTTTTGCAAAACAGTGCCCCTGTGTAATAAGAAATTATTGTTTATTCTAACTTGTCTGACTCATTTCCTTTGATTTTGCAGAGTAAAGCAAAATAAAATAAAAATTCCTCACCATGTTAATTCCCATAACTCCATCAAAAGTGAACTTTGAGGGAAAACACATATTCCTTGAAGATGCTGAGTAGACTGGTAAAAGTGGCCAATTTTCCTTTGAACTTTAGTAATATTTGAAATGTAAAGAAAAGAAACTACAGTAGTCATATTCATGGAATATTAAGATATTTTAACAAATATCCACTGCCATCTGCTTATTTTATAGTTACCTACAAAACAAATTCTTAAATCCGTAACTATATTTTGAAGTTCCTCTATAATGTGACCTTGGTCTACCTTTCAAACTTAGTCTTATTCTTCCTCGGCATAAATGTTATTCTTCAGCCAAACTACACTATTCATTATTCCCTAAACATGAAGTTTCCCACTTCCATCCCTTTGCCCAGTATTTCCCAGCCCCTTCACTGGTCCATTTCTACCAATCAGAATTTTTTTGTTATTGTTCAGTCATTTTTCAGTTGGGCCCCACTCTTTGTGATCCCATTTGCGTTTTTCTTGGCAAAGATACTGGAAGCTTTGCCATTTCCTTCTCCAGTTTATTTTACAGATGAGGAAACTGAGGAAAGCATGGTAAAATGACTTGCTCAGGATCACACAGCTAGCAAGTGTCTGATGCCAGATTTGAACTCAGGAAGATGAGTCTTTTTGATTCCATCTAGCACTCTATTCAACACATCCCCTCACTGCTCCAATTAGAATCTTATCTGTCCTTTGAGGCCCACTCCAAATACCCGCTACTTCATGAAGTCTTTCCTTACTGCCTTCCACATTTCCTTATTCAGAAGTAATTGGAACTCCTTTAGGAGAGAAAGCACAGGATATGGACTCGGAAGACATGATTCAATATATGGGAATTGTGCCTTTTATTCCTTATGTGATCTTCAGCAATCACTTAACCTTTCTAAGATTCATTCCTTTCATCTGTCAAATGAGGAAGAAGGTTGTACTAAATGGCTGCTAAGATCTCTCCTGGTTTTACATCTATGATCCAAAAACCTAAATTCTCCTGGCATTCTGCTTGGCTTTTTCTTATGGCACTCATCATGGACCACTTCACATTACAATCTTATTTTATTTGTATATGTGTATGTGTACATATATATATACACATATATACACACATACACATACATACACACATATCCATACACATACATGTATTTTCCACTTCTAGACTGTAGGCTCCTTGAAGCGAAGGACAGAGAATTATTCATCTTTATATCTGTATAGTGCCCAACATAGCAGCTTGTCCTGAATAGTAAAGTTTCAGATTCAGGTCTTAGCTTTATGACTTACCTTCTGCATAACCTTGAAAAAGTTAATTAATTGCCCTGGGCATCAGTTTGCTGTAAAACAAAATACTTGACCTAGATATTCTCCAAAGCAGGAGTCCTTAATCTGGGGTTTATCAGCATTTTCACAGCTATTTCAGTATCTCTACATTCCTTTGTTACTCTAAGTCCTTTATACATTTAAAAAGTATTATTCTGAGAAAAATTTCATAGGTTTTACTAGACTTTCAAAGGGGTCTGTGACATAAAAAACTTAAGAATACCTATTCTGAAGCCTCTTCTAGTTCTAAATCTCACGATCATAATAAGATCTTAAATATTTTTATCTGGATGGATGGAAAGGATCCAATTTTACAGATGAGGAAATTTGGACATAAAAGAGGGAATGACCTGCCCAAAATATGGCAGAGCCAGAATTTGGACCTATGTCTTCCAGCTCTAACTCTAGTGTTCTTTCTGTTCAGGCTACATGTACAATTCAAGCAGGAATTGGTGCAGTAGCAGAACTTTCTGCACCAAGAAAGAGGCAGGAGGCCCAAAGTGGGTGTTTGGCATTCATATGGGAAACATGTTGTCTTGTTCAAGGGCTGCCCGCGTCTGTCTTTCTTGGCTTCTTTTCCTCCTACCTTCCTAGACAGAGGTCCAAGGAAAACCAAGAACGGTTTCAAGATCCAAATAGGGACCATGATTCACCGAGAATGACAAATAGCTCAGCACAAATTGCTTTACAATCCATGGGCACAAGGCAAAAGGGAATCTTGGGCCCAGACTGAAAGTGGGCCTCTTTTTTAGAAGAAAAAACAAGATCCTTGGGGATCCTAATTCTGAAATCCTAACTGCTCTCTGGGAAACACAGAAGGGGAATCTTGACTGCAACCTTTCCAACTTGAAAGAATAAACATAAGGTGTGACTATAAAGTAACCAGAATGATTTTCCCATGTGGCTCATAATTAATTTCAAGTCCACATAGACAGATGTGCCTTGTGAGTAAAAGCCCATAGAGAAATCAAAGTATGTGGATGAGATTGCTGATGATAGCTTTGGCCTGTGCAAATTCTTCAGGCAGAGTGAAATTTGGGCCAGCCAAACCATTTTCTGAAACTATAAGGATACACTATGATTTTATATATGAGTAGTCAGAGACTGGGGGTAAGGAGTTGGGAAGGGAGGGATAGAATGTGAAAGTCATGAGAATACTCAGAAGCCTTGCCAGATTTACTCTTCCAGGCACTAGTCACTCCCCCCCAATAACCATCCCTTTCTCTGATTTCCCTACTTTTCATTTTCCCAAAATTATGGTTATATTTTGAGATGTTCTCATATTTATATGTTCTTTCAGTTAAGTTTTTAATGTCAGAGACATACATTATTTAAAAACTACTGACTAATATTTATAGCACAAATTATTAATTTGCTTATTTTTTTTAGAATTAGAGTCATTTAGTCCAGCAACCTCATTTTATAAATCAAGAAATTGAGACCGATAAAGGTCTTCACGTATTTCTTCCTTCTCCCCATTCCATCAAATTTAAAGAGCAGCCTAGAAGATTTAAGAGGTAAAAATTAAAATTAGGCAATTGATGAAGAACAAAGATGTAAAAGTAGAAAATATAATTTAAGTTGTCTGGTGTATATTTCAGTAAAAGACTTCAGCTTTTTTTGGGGGGGGGAGGAATCACATTTTCACTCTATATTTAAATTTTCAAATCAAGAGCTAGCCTTTGCCAATATATCTCTGTTATCAACATCTCTAATATTTTAAAACATCAAGCTGTACTGAACTAAACCTCATCTTGATACCTGGCTTGTAAACAAGCATAAAATTCATCTTTGTTCTGCCTTCTATGTTTAGACTGAAGTTCCATAGAAACTTCATAGTCCTTAATATAAGGCTCCCTATTCAAGAAATGTTTCTGAGGGATAGAAATGTTAACTGGAATAAATATGTTAACAGGAAATGACTAGACTCAATATTACAATACTCACAGGAGGTCCTAGGTCACCTTGTGGTCCAGTGCTTCCTGTGACACCTGGGACACCCGGGGCTCCAGGGATACCCTAGTAGATGACCAGTTAAACACAGAGTCAAGACCTACATTTCTTTATCAATAATATTTAATATTTTCATTAATTGAACAAATAACAAAGTTCTCTTTTTTATCTTGAATTACTGATCATTGGTACATTTCACAGCCTCTTTCCTCATCCCCATATCCCCCACCCTATCCCTTTCTTCTAGGAAAACAGAGGAGCAATTTCCAAGTAGACTCCATTCCTGAAGTCAGGAGAGATTTCACCAAATTTGTACCCCATTCGTATCAAAAGGAAAATAGGCAACTATATTGTTAATGTGTCATATAATACTATATTTAAATGTGCAACAGCATATTAAGAAATTTGCTACTACTGTCCAACTATTACTGTTTTTTTTTTCATTTTCCAATACATCCAAATTAGCTTGATATTTAAATAAAATTTTTCAAATGAACATATTGTCTGGCATACAATTTCATCTGAATAAAAAAAATCTAAAATTCTCAAAGTATCATTCCCTTTGCCATATCATGATTCGATGCAATGGGTATGTCAGCAAAACAATTTACAAATGGTTTGTTTTCAGTAAGAGTGAAAGTGCAGCTTCAGCAATTTACCAAATAACTCTTCATTCCACCTTCTTAATCTTCTTTAGAAGAGCGAACCAACCTACTAATACCAGCTAGGTAACAACAGTACACACCTTTCAACAATCACAATAAAATAAAAATAATTCATGTTTAAATAATGCCTTAAGGTTCCCAAGCACTATACATGCTTGACTTTAATGGAGACTGGTTTAAACAATGAAGAGCATATTACTAATTATGAATAAAGACATAGCAAGTTCATAACAAATATCTCTCGAATTAAATCAAAGCCCTAATTAGAGGCAGAGCATCCTTGGGGTATATATCTTTCCCTCAGCCTCATAGATTGAATCAACTCTTTTTTTTTATTAAAACTTTTTATTTGCAAAACATATGTAAGGGTAATTCTTCATCATTGACCCTTACAAAGCTTTCTGTTACAAATTTTTCCCCTCTAGTTCCCACCCCTCCCCTAGATGGCAGGATATCCACTACATGTTAATTATGTTAAACTACTTGACAAATCGAATATATGTATACATATTTCCACACTTAGACTGAATCAACTCTTAATCTGTGTCATGCACAAAGATGGCACTTCCACCACCCACCAAAGATGACACCCTCTCTCCTTGAGCCAATCTTTTGCTCCCCTCCTCCCCACCTTTCCTTATACCCTGCTTATATTTTCTATAATTTGGGCTGAGGATTAGATCTTTGAGGGATGAGCAGCACCTAATTCAGCTGTCTTCTTCCATTATACCTTGTCTTTCTCTCTGTCCTATTCAAATAAATTTTCCCTAAGCACCACAAGTCTGAATTAAACTTAATAATCTTGGAATTTTTAGTGATAGTGTCAGTGTAATAACTAGCATAGAAAAAAATTTACAATCTTAATACCAAAGAAAATGCTTTCTTCTATAAGAACACCATTATTCCCATGTTCATACACAATTTGCTCTTGATAATTGCTCCAGAGTAGTAGTTGGACAGCTCTATAGTACTCTTTAAATAGCTGGAGAAAGCAAAGGTTTCCAGGACACTGGGTGGTGAAGGGGAGAATTATATAGGGGAATTTTGGGAGAGTACAAAATAGAGTAATGGGCAGGCATGGATGGAGCGTGAATTGCATCAGCAGAAGGAACTCCTAAATTGGTGAGATCACATAACTATTTGAGTATCTTCAGGGAAATGTTCTGTTCAGCATCAAAAGGAGATCCTTCAAATTGAAAATGTCAGAGAGCAAAACCACTGTTTACCTCTTTTCCAAACCTATTTTAACAATTTCATAGATAGGGGTTTGCCCACTGATGCTTTTGAAAATGAATCCATCATATGGTACTTACTACATTTAGGTTGGTATAAACTATCAGTCTTCCCTAGCAGAGGACAGCCCCTTTCAAGGAAATGCAGAGAAATTTACCTATGAAATACTGAAATCTTAAAATAGTAAAACTGGGAGGGGATTCAGATATCACCCAATCCAACATCATCTATTTTTCATAAATGAGGAAATGGAATGGTCATGTCCATAGTCAGTCTATCTTTCACAGTTGTAGAAATGATAATATAGATTATAATAATATAATAATAACAGTCACCAATAATGACATAGTGCTTTAAGGTCCACAAAATGTACATTGTCTCTGGAAAAGAAAATGCAAAAGAAATAAAATAATTGGAAAGAAAGGCTATCCCATCAGATTCTTTAGACACTTACAATTGGTCCAGGAGGTCCTGGGGGGCCAGTGGGTCCATCTTTACCAGGCAGGCCCTAGAATAAAGAAGTATAAAATATATAAATTATTCTTTAGGATGAGGCTTTCAGAAAAGGCTTTACAAATTTTGGGGTGCTAAGATCTGTTGTTTATTCTGGGCTACTAAGGAATGGTTTCTTTTAAGCTCTTCAGGGGAATGTCTTTTTGGCAGTATCTTTGGCAATATCTTTGTGTCTTTTGGCTGCATTAAATGGTCCTCTGTGGGACTTTAAGGTGTAAAAATTACCACTTACAAACTTCAACAGGAACTAGTTTCCGGAATGTGTTTTTATAAAATTAAGCATAACAACTGAGAAAGGAGCCTTCCTCTGGTAAATAATGATCAGGTAAGAAAATGAATTAATAACTCTGCCTAAAAAGACCTTAAATATTGTTGTTGTTGCTGTTGTCCTCCATTTTCAAAAGGCACCAATGATATTTTTTATCAGAAGTCAACATTGCTAATCAGGTACAATGGTGAAACTAAGAATATGAAGAGAAGATTATCAAAACCTGTGATTTCATTGGTATGGGGACTCTTCAATGTAAACATCCTCTTCCCAGATACAGATAGATAAATCATCTATAACTTACAATCTTACATATTTCTCTAGACACTAGACATTGATCTCTCCATGGATATAAGCCTAATAAATATCAATGACAAGATGTGAACCCAAGGAAAGTACTCTCTAATATGTTCTCCCTCTCTTCCTCCAACTCTTTGTGACCTCGGGGTTTTCTTGGCAAAAATATTGGACAGATTTTCCATTTCATTCTCCAACTCATTTTACAGATGAAGAAATTGAGGTAAACAGGGTTAAGTGATTTGTCCAGAGTTCACACAATTATGCTATACTGTATCTCTTATTCTTGTAATGACTGACAATTTAAAAAATGGATTGCCTACCCTTCTATGGCTAGAGTATGTGACTGACAGTATAGGGAAGCTTTACCTAAGATTGTGGTGAACCATGTGAAACCCCAGTTGAATACTGTGGCCAGTGATCCATTTAAAATTTTGTTCCTATATTGATTCATTTAACACCATGGATTTATGTTAGAAATATCAATCTTCCTCTTGAAGTAAACCACAAAAGATTAGCTCTTCCTTCTTACTTTTCCAATAAATATTTACTATTTCATTAAGGTTTGACAAGCATTTATTAAATATCTACTATATGCCAAACACTGTGATGGGTAATGGGGACAAAAATTTAAAAAGTGAGACAATTCCTGCCCTCAAGGAATTTAAATTTTACAACAATATACAGTGCTTTCCTGGCAAATGTTTAGCAATTAGCTCTAAAAAAAGGATACATTTTAAAGTTTAATCTTCATTATTAATATTCTCTATCACTTTTTGAGGGCAAGTAGTTGGTGCAGTGGATAGAATGCTCGGCTTGAAATTTAGAAGAGTTAAAATCTGGCCTTACATACTTGCTGCCTATGTGATTCTGAGCAAGCCATTTAACCCTGCTTGCCTCACTTTCCTCATTTGTAAAATAAGCTGGAGAAGGAAATGGCAAGCCACTCCAGTATCTTTGCCAAGAAAACCCCAAATGGGGTCACGTAGAGTCAGATATGATTGAAACAACTGAACAACAAACATCCTTTCTTAATTCTCTACAGTCTTAGATGGCTGTCAAACAACAAATCAAGCTCTCATGCATAATAATGGATAATGCCCATGTAAAAGCTCACATTACAATATAACAATCAGCTCTTCACAGTTGGCTCAAACTGACTCTTGGGCATATGATATGTTCACAAATGAGAACACACAGGATAAAAATAAAATACATAGTGATTTGGGAAGGAATTATATTAATTACTAGTGGTATTAGGAAAGGCCTCTTGAAGGAAATGGCATTTAAGCCAAACTTTAATTTAAAGGGAGTTCAGGGTTCCAAGAAGCAAAGGAGAAGAGAAAGGATATTCTAGATAAACAGAATGGCTTGTAGAAAGTGACAAAATAGAAGATGGAATGTGATGTATAGGGAACAGTTAGTAAGACAATCCACTTGTAGTGTAGAATCCATTAGGATGAGTAACAGGCAACCAGTCTATAGAAAAAAGCTGGAATTCCATTGTGATTATATTCTAAATTAGTGGTGTCAAACTCAAATAGAAATGAATTCCCTTGGAGTCATATATTGACATAGAAAACCACAAGTTAGCATTATCTACATATTATTTTATTTTTATTTATTTTATTAAACATTTCCCAATAACAATTTCAATCTGTTTCAGAGTGGAACCACAGAGTAGTTCTGTGGGCTGCTAGCTGTGTCTGTAAGTGAACTGACACCTTATTTTGAATCTAAATGAAGAACAGAAGAATTTGTATTTTAACTTAAAGGGCATTGAAGAAGTGAAGAAGTGATATGATCAGATGTGCACTTTAGGGATCCCAATTTGGCTACTGTGTGAAGGATGGATTGAGGAGTAGAGATACTGGATGCTTAGAGACAAATTAGGAGGTTATTACAATAGTAATAAATAATAATTAACATTTATATAGGTCCTACTATTTGCCAGGGCACTGTGCTAAAAACATCAGCTGTCTCATTTGATTCTCACAACCCTGAAAGATAGGTGCCATCATTATCTTCATTTTACAGATGAGTCAACTGGGTCAAACAAATATGATATGACTTGTCTGTGCTCAGATAGTTAATAAGTGTTTGAGAGTAGATTTGAATATGAACAGTAAGAAAAAATGTAAAGTGCTAGATATTAAGGAGATAAGCATTAGAACTGATATGTAAGAGGTTGAATTTAGGGGGAAAGGTTATGAGTTCTGTTTCAAACATGTTGAATTTAAAATGCCCATGTTGCATCCAACTGGAGAAATCAAGTAGACAGTTGAAGATGCAGTACTGATGCTCAGGAGAGAGATGTGGGCTGATTTTAAAAATTTGGTAGGCAGTTGCTTAGAGGCAAAAATTGAATCATTTGCTTTCATCTGGGAGGTGATGAGATTACCAAAGAAGTGAATAGAAAGAAAAGAAGAGAGGACCCAGAATAGAGTCCTGTAGTATACTCTGGAATAGGAAACTGGACAGGAATAATGATCCTGTAAGATATTACCTGACTGATAGTCAGACAACCATGAAAGATTAGTGCCCCCCAAACTCAGGGAGGACACGATAACAAGAAAGAAGGGATGCTCTTAAGCACCACAGGAAGGTCAAAAGGATGAAAATGGAGAAAAGTCAATAGATCATCTAATTCAAACCCTTCATTTTAAAGACTGAAGACTATTAAGGTTAGGTGACATGCTGAGTGGGGAAAAGGAAAAAAAAATTACTAATTTAATTGCTGATGCTTATTACTAAGCCTTAGGAAGCTTCCCTTATGCTACAATGACTTCTTGAGCCCATGTTCAACCATATAAGAAAATTATTAAGGGGAACTCTTTTATGATTTTTTTTCATTTTCTAAAGATATAAAAGATTAAATATTAAAATCTCAAGCACACATGCACATAACAGCCACATCTCTTCAGCACATACTCATTCCCAGCCTGCTTTTTCAATGTCCTTCCAGAGGAAAAGGACTTCAAAAAGAACTCAGAGCACTGGGGCTCAAAGAGGGAGGAAATAAGGGTCCAGAGCTTGATTTGTTTTTCAAATCTGACCAGATAATAGCAGCATTCTAATAAACATCAAGAAGGAATAAATAAACTTGCCCTTTCTCCTAAATTTGTAGAAAGGAGTTTAGAAGTAATTATCCTGTGGTGTTGTTTGAGTACAGTGATTAAATAGCCACGTGTACAATTTGAGGAGGCCCCTGAATTTTAAAAAGCATTGGCTAACCACATGTGTTTAAACTTCAGAGAAGAAGGGAATTAAAGGTTGTTCTTGACACAGACCCTGTTTGTGCTTTGGCTCACACTCACTGAATCATAGAATTGCACAATCCCTGACTTGGAAGGCCTCTCAGAGGCCATGTGGTCTAGAGCCCATACCTGACATCCTCAGCAAATGGTCATTCAACATTTTGAATAATAGGCCACTCACTACTTCCCAATGAAATCCAATTCTACTTCTGGCTAGTTCTTGTTATTTGGATGTTTTCTTATTCTGGAAGATCCTCTGCCTCTGTGACTCCCTTATCCCACTGTGAATTTCTCCTGTAACTTTCATTTTGCGGAAGGCAGCAATCTTTCACTCTTCTCTTGAGATTTCACCATCTTTCTCATTAAGCCCAGTGAGAACTGTCCAATCCTCCTACCTCAACTACCTCTAGCTTTCAGCTCTCTTTTATATGTGATCTTTCTCAATTAGAATGTAAGCTCCTTGAGGGCAGACATTATCTTTCTTTTTGCTTGCATTTTTTCCCCATTGCTTAGTAGTTTCTGAGAATAGTACTTAATAAATGCTTGTTGACAAGAGTTGATCAAATTGGCTTCTCTAAAATTTCCACTCCCTTTTCCCCAAATTCTCCCTTTTGGGGCTAAGTAAAACAAGTATATTCCTTTTTCAACATGATATACCATCAAATACTTGGAAATAATTACAATGGAACCCCCAAGTCTTTTTCTTCTCCCACTTAAATATTCCCAGTTCCATCAATTAATTTACTCATAGGATCCTAGTATTAAAGAGTCAGAACTGAAAGTAAACTTACAAAACCTTTTGTCCAACCTGCTCACTTTACAGATGAGAAACTTAGATCCATAAAAGTTAAAAGTGACTTGCCTTAGGTCCTAAAGGTAATAAATAGTATAGTCAGAATTTGAGCCCAAGACCTCTCATTCCAAATTCAGAATTCTTTACATTATACCATGTCCTCCAGAGCATCCAGAAGAGACTATAAGAAAGCATTAATTTATCCCAACATCTACCTGTCTACTTTTTTTGGAATTAAAATTGAAGTTCAGTGTACTCCATTTTTCTTTCAGTTTTAAAATTTCAATACTATCACATATACCTGGACATTTATGAATACCATACTGTGAATACCAACAAAGAAGGCTGCCATGTTATCTTTGCTAATATCCCAGAATCACATGAGGCCAAGGATAGGGAGAGGACCCATGATTTCATTGACAGCGGGAACTCCCAGGTAAAGAGACTCTGACTACAGATTTTCACCTGCTCTGCAACTTTTAGTCTCAGAGCAAGATATTGACTTCTCCAAGATCATATAGTCCATATGTATCAAAGGCAAAACTTGAACTCAGGTTTTAGATCTTCCTGCTACCAAGGCCAGCTCTCCATCTATCACACCATGTTGTTTCTTGCCTATTACTTTAAGCAAACTAAAACAAACAAAAGGGATGCTGCACATAAAATTTTAAGGCAAATTTAATTAAATTCCTTTTATTTTTTCTGAAGTCCCAGAGAGCATAGTGGCCTTTCATTGTACATCTAGCAAGCCAATTTTTTTCTCTTTCGGCATTGCCAGCAATATCAACTTTGAAAATTTTCATTTGTCTTACCCAGGATGACACCTTCCCTTAAACCTACCTCCATCTATTGAGTTCCTTTCTCAAGGCCTAAGTCAAGTGTAACCTCCTCCAAAAAGACTTCTCTCTCCTCCCCAAGCTTCCTTCTCAGTTTCTCTTACTCCTTTCCCTAAGCCTCTCTTTGCATTTCTCTTACCCTTCCTTCCTTCAGTTATTTGTATACGTAGTTTTCTCTTTTTAAAATTGGGATCAAGTAACCATAGGTGATTCCATTAAGCTAAAAAAGACCTCAGAAGCCATATAATCTATTCCTTTTATTTTTCAGATGAGGAAATTGAGATCCTGTGATGTTATTTGTATAAGGTCACAAGGGTAGTAAATACTGTTGCTTCTATATTGTAAATAGTTTGAAAGTAGGTATTATATCATATGTATGTTTATACCCAAAGTGCCTAGAAATACTTTGCACATAGTAGATGCTTAATAAATTGAATTCAATTTAATTGTTTACTGTAGAATTTAATTCATAGCCTGTTCTGAATATGTGTAAAAATTGTCAGACACTTCAGTCACATTTTCCATCTTAATAAAACCCCCCAAAAATAATGCTACCAAAAGGGCAGAAAAACTTTTGAATACAAAAACTTTAAAAATGATTCAGGATGGAAAGAACAATTAAAAAATTGAAACATTATGATTTTGTTTAGTTTAATATTCTTTTAGTTAATTATTTTAAGAAGGAGTTTCTGCCATTATTAGGACTGTTTCACATGGAAACATGCTAGCATTTCCCTAAATTTTTAACAACTTATTTTGGAGAGTCACAATCAACAAATCAGGGATGACATCAATAATGTTCTAGATACAGGTAATTTCCTAGCACTGAAGGGTAAATATTAAAAAGAATACTGTTGAAACATGCAGATGTTGGATGGCGTGATTGAATATTTGAGTACATCATGTGAAAGAGGGATAAGATTTGTTCTGGTTGGCTGGTAAGAGCAGGAGAATTAAAGAATGGAAGCTGAAGAGAAGGCGATTTGTGCTAAATATGGGGAGAAGCTTCCTAATAATTTCAATTGCTCATAAATGCAATGGGCTGTCTCAGCAATGAAGGGATTGCCTCATCATTTGAAGTCTTCAGACAGAAGATAGCCAACTGCTTATTACTTATATAATGAAAGGGAATTAATGCTTGAGGATGGACTTGGAAAAGAATATTCTTGAGATTTCTATAGAAGTTTTGGGCTTCTTTAAGAAACTTGTGCAGGGTAATAATAAATGGGGGAACCTCAAGAAGTGAAGGCTGAGGAAATACTCTTAAGTTCATCTTGTACATAATGCACATTAAAACCAAAGAGCAGAGCTATGTGACTTCTGAGAAACAGATACAAGCAATGCAATATGACCTGACTTATGAAATATCTATACTATAGATATGGCCACTATATCAAATTATGATCTTTTTTCGTTGCTGCATTGAGCTTTTATGTGTCCAACTGTCTCTGTCCGATAGACTTCTTATCAGTATCACAAACTCAATATGTTCAAAATTAAAACTACCTTTGTCTTCTTTAATTCTATCTCTCCCTATAATTTCCCTGTCTCTATTACTATATTTCCATTCACCCAAGCTCAAAATATCAGAACTACCTTAGACTATCCCCTTTCCTTTATTCCCTACATCAAATCTATTTTCAAGTTATTTCAATTCTATATTTCTGATACTTATCTCCTTCCTGGCATTCACAACCCCACCATCACTTAATATCATCTCTCAAGCTTTCATTGACTCTTATTTAGACTCTATCAATAGCCTCTTGACTAGCCACTCTGCTTCTAATCCCTCCCATATCCAATCAGCCTTTTCCTCTAATGTCAGGATAATTTTCTGAATTTACACCTATAACTATGTTGCTTTTCTGTTCACAAAATCTCAGATGCTACCAATTGTCTATGGGGTAAATTACAAACTCCTTAGCCTTGTATGTAAGGGAATGAATTAATAGTAAGAAAGCAGTAGGCTGCTCTTGATGAATTCAATTCATCAAGTCCAAATGAATGGCATAAGTAAATACTGAAAGAGATGATAATATGATTGCTGATGCGACTTTAGAAAGATTATCAAGAATTGGAAAGATACAATAGGACTGGAAAAGGCAAATATCTTAATGTTCAAAAAAAGGGAAGAGAGTAAATTCTGTATCCTATTCAAATAGAAACTAAGGCCACTAAACCATATATAAGAATCCCTGTGGGTCACATATTGATTTCATTTAAAAATTAATGTTACCTATAATATTGTTCAATCATTTTAGTCATATCTGATTCTGACACTCCATTTAGGGTTTTCTTGGCAGAGATAATGGTCTGCCATTTCTTTCTCCAATTCATTTTACAGATGAGGAAATTGAGGCAAATAGGGTTAAGTGGCTTGCCCAAAGTCATATAGCTAGTAAGTGTCTGAGCTAGATTTTAACTCAAAGATAGGTCTTCCTCATTCTAGACTGAGTGTTCTATCCACTGGGTCATCTAACACATGTTTAATACCTTTGTTATAAACCATATACCAGTGAACTTGACTGACTACTCTCAAAAAGAATGTATTATTAAAAGGATAGTTAGCAAACATTTAGAAAAGGAAGCAGTAATTACAAAAGACCAACATGGCTTCATTGGGAACAGATCAAGACAGATTAATCTCATTTTCTTGACTGAGTCCTTTGCTTGCCATTCTAAGAGTTTGCAACCTGGTGCCATCATTGGTTTCCAACTATTGGTTATTAGTCTCCTTCACATAATCCATATTCCATCCAAGCTAAACAATATTGGTCCCATCCCACCTTTTCCAAAACTCTCTATGCTTGCCTATCTCCATGATCTTGCTCAAACTTTCCATATGCTCCCAAGGTTTTTTATTTTTTATAATTAAATTTTATATGGTAGTTCTAACTCTGTCCTGTTTTTCTGTATACCATTTTGTATCTATTTCTGCTCTCACCTGATGAATTTCTATCCAACTCAAATGCTACTTCACCAATGAAGTCTTGCTTCATCCTCCTAGTTAGCAATAATCTTACCCTTCAGATCTCAAATGTCACTTTGTTTTTAACATCTTTAAGAAATTTATTGTATAAAATAAGCATAAGAAATTAAATTGGAATTTTGGAGGACTTGCAGAAGCTACAAACAATATGTAAAGGTCAACAGGTTACACCAAAAACATTTAAAAAAAACTCAGAAATGATAGGTTAAGTTCACAAGACACAATAGTCAATACCTTATAGTAATATAGCGTTTGATAACCCAAAGACCGGCTTCTGGGATAAAAATTGCTGGAAAAATTGAAAAAATAATATGGCAGAAACTAAGCATTGACAAACACCTAATACTCTATATAAAAATAAGATTAAAATGGGTTCATGATTTAAAAATAAAGAGTGACACTATAAGCAAATTAGGAAAACAAGGAATAGTTTACTTTTCAGATCTGTGGAGAAGGAAGGCATTTATAGTCAAAGAAGAACTAGGGAACATTATGAAATGCAAAATGGATAACTTTGATTATATTAAATTAAAAAGGTTTTGTACAAACAAAACCAATGCAGCCAAAGTTAGATAAGAAGAAGAAAAACTAGGGAAAAAATTTTACATTTAAGGGTTCTGATAAAAGTTTCATTTTTAAAATATATAAAGAATTGACTCAAATTTATAAGAATATAAGCCATTCTCCAATTGATAAATGCTCAAAGGATATGAATAGGCAATTTTCAGATGAAGAAATTAAAGTCATTTTTAGTCTTAGGAAATAACGCTCTAAATCACTATTGATTAGAGAAATGCAAATTAGGACAACTCTGAGATACTACTTCACACCTCTCAGATTGGATAAAATGACAGGCAAAGATAATGATAAATGTTGGAGGAGATGTGGGAAAACTGGGACACTAATACATAATTGGTAGATTTGTGAACTGATCCAACCATTGTGGGGAGTAATATGGAACTATGTCCAAAGGGCCATAAAACTGTGCATTCCCTTTGATCCAGCAGTGTCTCTACTGGGTCTGTATCCCAAAGAGATAATATAAAAGGAAAAAAGGACCCATATGTGCAAAAATGTTTGTAGAAGGCCTTTTTGGAGTGGCAAGGAACTGGAACGAGTGGATGCCCATCAGTTGAAGAATGACTGGATAAGTTATGGCAGCCCAGAGGATGTGTGTGTGTGTGTGTGTGTATGTGTGTGTGTGTGTGTATGTGTGTGTGTGTGTGTGTGTGTGTGTGTGTGTGAGTGTGTGTTTGTGTTCAGGTTCTGGCAGGACAGAAATGAGGAAGATATCTACAATGCAGTTTGGAAATGTTTATCTTTTCTTTGAACACTTAATGATACCACCTCTGCCAGTTCTTTTGTTGGCTTCACAAAAATTGATGGTGTTATTCTTTCATTTAGATTTCTTATGTCTCCTAGAGGCTGTGAGAATGCCATTATTTATATAATTCCATTCCTACATTGATAAAAGTCTATCACCTCATTTGTCATTGGAAAAAAAATTTCATAAACAATGTTAAGAGTTAAATTTATGTACTTTAAAAGATCAAAAGCTGTAAGGTGATTCTTAGCATCTTTTCTACCAGTGATCTGATGCTGAGTCTCTTCATACTTAGCTAAGCTGATCCCTGGGCATCAGACACAGTTTATTACTCAGCCTGTGCCTGAAGGCTTTCACAACTTGATATGACTTGCAAAAACTTGTTCTGCACTAGCTCTGAGAATTTTGGGATTCAAGGGCCCAGGGCCAAATAGATATACCTTTATGATAAAGTAAGTATTCTATACAAAGAAGTAGGTATTGGATGGAAAGATAATTTCTCAACTTCAGAAAGGAATTCACATTATGTATCATTGCCAAATAAAATAGGCTGAAAGTTATCAAGGGTAGAAAATCTCCAATGTTTTCCTTAGCTAGAATCCATAAGAAGTCTTAAGTCATCAAAAATTTCACAACTCTCTATTTCTCACTGATTTATTATGAATCCAAAACTTTTAAATTCTATAGAAAGAAAACATTTTGCCACTTCTCTGGGAACCAGAACATTTACAGAAGTTCTCTGTTTTAAAGTGTAAAAAGATCCAGCAAAAATTCTACAAGTCAAGGGAGGGGGTTTCGTTAGCATCACTAGTTTCTATAATTAACAAATAAACTGAGTGAATAATGCTTTTGAAACTATCATATTTAGAGAGGCTCAGAACTCATGGAAGAATCTCCATGATCTTGGGATCAAGCCTTTTATAAAATTCAATTTTATTTTATTTCATTTCTGAACTTTCTTCCCCTCCTCTTTCTCTCCACCATTGAGGAAAAAGACAATAAAAACAAAATTCATTGCAAATATGCATAGTCATGTAATACAAATTCTTATATTAGCCATGTCAAAAATAAAAAAGAAGAAAAGAGAAGAAAATATGCTGCAATTTTCATTGAGTTCCTCAATTCTTTTTATCACAGTGGATAGCATATTTGCAGATTAACTGGAATAGTGGTTACTCATTATGTGGATCAGAATAATTTCAAAGTTTATTGTAATATTACCATTGTTGTATAAATTCTTCTCCTGCTCACTTCATGTTGGATCAATTCATAGGAGTATTTCCAGAATTTCTGAAACTATCTACTTCATCCTTTCTTATAGCATGATAATATTCCACAATATTTGTATGACATTTATTCAGTGATCTAAGTCTTTGACCAAACATATAAATTCATTTACATACTTAAACCACACATACAAGAAAATAAGAACATTAGTCTTAAGGTTGGAAGAACTAGGTTTAAGTGATTTAATTTTGGTTAAATCACTCAACCTGGACCCCTGCTTTGTCATTTGTAAAATGGGACTAAGGATATTTATACTTCCTGCCTCACAAGAGTGTTGAATAAATCCTTTAAAAGTGATAATTTTTGCAATTATCATGATCACAACCGGCTTGGCTGATGTTGGCCATAGATTTTTACTGCAAAGTTATAAAATTCATCCAAAATCAACAGAGAGAAAAATCAGTTAGTAAGCCAAGTAACAGTGCAAATTAAATACTGTTTTCCTAAGAGAATGGAGGAGAGAGGATTAGGGGAGGTATGGGAAGGAGAGCATAAGGGAGGAAATGTAAAAATAGAAGAGAATGAAGTAGAGAAAAAAGGGTAAGAAGAGGAAAGGAAAAAAAAAAAGTAGAAAGAAAAGGAGATGAGAAGAAATATATCCAAGGATATTATCATTAAAAGGGACTTTTCATTTGACTTATTTTTTTCAACTATTTTACCACAATGGTAATAATTCAATATTTAATATGGGAATTAAAACCAGATATCTGACTTCAGTCCAACCTTTAAAGTTCATTTCAATCCTGCCTCATACCTGATAGAATGGAACACATGAATATACTTTGTTTATATTACACTCACATGATAAGGAAATAACTTGTAAGCTCTCTTTTACAATTAATCTTACCACAATACATTATCATATTGCCACAATACAATTAATAGAAAACATATTCAAATAGAAAAGATACAATATAAAGATCTTTTTCTATCTTTTATTTCACAACCAATCCATAATGAATTTAATGCTTACTATGCCTATTTGACATTTTT
>JAJPUD010015079.1:0-38732 GCA_023553655.1 Myrmecobius fasciatus
CCAACTCAGATGAGGACAAAATGTCTATAGAGGAATTTTCAAAAAGTTATATGAATTGGTCTCAAGCTCAGAGAGGCTTTCTGGAAATGCTCATAAATAACTTTAAAAGGCAAATAAAAGAGATAGAAGAAAAATGAGAAAAAGAAATGAGGGTGGGTTAAAAATACTACTAAGAGAAGGGGAAGGGGTGATATGAAATAAGGTATTGGGTGGAGTGGGTCAAAAAAACATTAATAAGGACAGGTTGGAAAGAAAGGACAAAAGTATGTACAAGGGAGAAATTAGGATGGAGGGAAATAGAGAGCTGGTAATCATAACTGTGAATATGAATAGGAAAAACTCACCCATAAAACCATAAAACAGAAGCAAATAGCAAAGTGGATTAAAGAGAGTCCTACAATATGTTGTTTAAAAGAAACACATTTGACACAGAGAGACACATATAGAGTAAAAGTAAAAGGCTGGAACAGAATTTGTTATACTTTAGCTGAAGTAAAAAAAAAAAAAGAAGCAGTAGCAATTCTGATCTCAGATAAAACAAAAATAAAAATAGATCTAATTAAAAGAGATAAGGAAGGAAAGTACATCTTGATAAAGGTTACCCTAAAAATGAAGTAGTAACAACATTAATGTATATGTACCAAGTGTTAAGCATACTAATTCCTAAAGCATATATTAAGCCAGTTATAGGAAAAAATAGACAGCAAAACTATATTAGTGGGGGACTTCAACATTCTCCTCTCAAAATCAGACAAATACAAAATAAACAAGAAAGAAACAAGGGAGGTTAGATCTCAGAAAACATAGATAGGATAGACCTCTGGAAAAAAATGAATACAGACAGACAGAAATACAACTTTTTCTTTGCAGTAGATGGCACCTGCACAAAAATTGACCATGTATTAGGGCATAAATATCTTTCAATCAAATTCAGAAAGGCAGAAATAGTAAAGGCTTCCGTTTCAGACCACAATACAATACAAATATATTCAGTAAGGGGTCAGGAAAAAATAGACTAAAATAATTTGGAAATTAAATAATCTCATTTTTAAAAATGAGTGGGTCAAACAACAAATCACAGACATAATCAATACTTTCATTCAAGAGAATGACAATAATGAGACAATATACCAAAACCTATGAGATTCAGTCAAAGCAATTCTTAGGGAAATTTTTATATCTCTAAATAGCTACATGAATAAAACAGAGAAAGAGGAGATCAATCCATTGGACATGCAACTAAAAAGTCAGAAAAAGAACAAATTAAAAGCACCCAAATAAATACTAAATTAGAAATTCTGGAACTCAAGGGAGATATTAATAAAATTAAAATTAAGAAAACTATTGAACTCATTAATAAAACTAAGACTTGGATTTATGAAAAAAAACAACAACAAAATAGATAAATTTTTTGTTAATTTGATCAGAAAAAAAGAAATTAAAAAACCCAATCACCAGCATAAAAAATGAAGGTGAACTTACCACCAATGAAAAAGAAAGTAAGCAGTAATTAGCAGCTATTTTGCCCAGCTGTCTGGCAGCAAGTTTGACAGTCAAACTGAAATGGATGAATATTCACAAAAATATAAATTGCCCTGATTAACAGAAGAAAACATAGATTATTTAAATAACCTCATTTTAGAAAAAGAAATTGAACAAGCCATTAATGAACTCCCTAAGAAAATATCTTCCGGGGGCCAGATGGATTCATAAATTAATACTACCAAATATTTAAAGAACAATTAGTTCCAATACTATGTAAACTATTTGGAAAAAATAGGTAAAGAAGGAGTCTTGCCACATTCTTTCTATGACACAATTATGGTACTGATACCTATACCAGGAAGAGCCAAAACAGAGAAAGAAAATGACAGACCAATTTCCCTAATGAATATTGATGCAAAAAAATTTAAATAAAATATTAGCAAAGAGATTACAGCAACTTTTTAGCAGGATAATACATTAGACCAAGTGGAATTTATATCAGGAATGCAAGACTGGTTCAATATCAGGAAAACTATCACCATAATCAACCATGTGAATAACACAACCAGCAGAAATCATATGATAATCTCAAAAGATGTACATAAAACGTTTGAAAAAACACTGCATCCATTCCTATTAAGAATACTAGAGAGTTTAGGAATAAAGAGAATTTTCCTTAAAATAATAAACAGTTTCTATTTAAAGCCATTAGCAAGCATTATTTGTAATGGAGAGAATCTAGATGCATTCCCATTAAGATCAGGGGTGAAGTAGGGATGCCTATTATCATTACTATTATTGAACATTGTACTAGAAATATTGGCTTTAGTAAAAAGAAAAGAAAAAGAAATTATAGGAATTAGAATAGGCAACAAAGAAGCAAAACTATCACTCTTTGCAGATGATATGATGATCATCAGCATTTCTATATGTTACAAAAAAATCCCAGCAGCAACAGATATAAAGAGAAATTTCATTTAAAATAATTGTAGACAAAATAAAATATTTGGGTGTCTACCTGCTAAGACAAACCCAAGAACTTCATGAACAGAATTATAAAACACTGTTCACACAAATAAAGTCACATCTACACAATTAGAGAAATACCAATTGCTTATGGGTAAGCTGAACTAATATAATAAAAATGGCAATTCTACCTAAGTTGATATACTTGTTCATAGCCATACCGATCAAACTTCCAAAAAAAATTATAGAGCTAGGAAAAATAATAACAAAATTCATCTGGAAGAATAAAAAGTCAAGAATATCAAGGGAATTAATGAAAAAAAAATCCTAAGGATGGTGGCCTAACAGTACCAGACCTAAAACTTTACCATAAAGCAGCAACTATCTGGCTAAGAAATACAGTGGTGGATACATAGGGCATAATAATCAATGACTACAGTAATCTAATATTTGATAAGCCCCAAAATTTCAGCTTCTGGGATAAGAATTATTTCACAAAAATTGCTGGGAAAACTGGAAAATAATATGTCTGAAACTCAGCATAGACTTACCTTTTACACCTAATACCAAAATAAGGTCATAGGTTCATGATTTAGACATAATGGGTGATACTATAAGCAAATTAGTTGAGCAAGGGATAATGTGTGTATAAGATCTGTGTAGAAGAAATGAATTTATGACCAAAGAAGTACAAGAGAACATTATGAAATGCGAACTGGACAATTTTAATTGCATTGAATTAAAAAGGTTTTGCACAAACAAAACCAAGACAAAGAAGATTAAAAGAGAAGCACAAAGCTGGGGGGAAAATTTACAGCCAGTATTTATTATAAAGCCTTCAGTTCTAAAATAAATAAAGAGTGGTGTCAAATTTACGAGAATATAAGTCACTCCCCAATTAATAAATGGTCAAAGGATATGAACAGACATTATCAGATGATGAAATTAAAGTCATCTATAAACAAATGAAAAAATGCTCTAAAAACACTAGTGATTAGAGAAATACAAATTAAAATAACTCTGAGGCAGTACCTCACACCTCTCAGATTGGCTAAGATGACAGGAAAAGATAATGATAAAGGTTGGAAGGAATATGGTAAAATGGAATACTAATGCATTGTTGATGGAGTTGTGAACTGATTGAACTATGCTGGAGAGCATTTCAATACTATGTCCAAAGGGCTATAAAATTGTGCATACCCTTTCATACAGCACTGCCACTAGTGGGTCTATATGTCAAAGAGATCATAAAGGAGGAAAAAGGACACATATGTGTAAAAATGTTTGTAGCAGTTATTTTTGTGGTAGCAAAGAACTGGAAAATGAGTAGATGCCCATCAGTTGGGGAATAGTTGAACGAGTTGTGGTATATAAAAGTAATAGAATACTACTGTTCTATAAAAATGATGGACAAGTTGATTTTAGAAAGGCCTGAAAAGATTTACATGAACTGATGCTGAGCAAAACAAGCAGAACCAAGAATACATTGTTCACAGTAACAATAAGAATGTGTTTTGATCAACTATGAAAGATTTGATTCTTCTCAATGGTTCAATGATCCAAAACAAATAAATTCTGGATAGAAAGTACCACCTGCATCCAGGAAAAGAACTATGGAAATTGAATGTAAAGCAATACCTGCTATATTTGCTTCTTTTTTTTTCTGTTTTTTCCTCTCCCATGGTTTTTCCCTTTTGCTCCAATTTTTCTCTCCCAGCAAGGTTCATAAAGCAATGTGTATTAAAATAAATAAATTGGTTGAATAAAGGACAAAAATATGTATTTTGTCCATGTAGGTCATTTTCCTTTTTAGTTGTTGATCTCTTTTGGAAAACAGACCTAGCTGGGTCAAAAGGTTTGAATGATTTTATAGTCCTTTGATTGCTATAAGTAGTTTTGATTACTTTACCTAAAAACTGTTTACATATTTTGATCATTTATCAATGGGGAAGTGGTAAATGCTAACTGATTGCTTGATTGGGCTGAAATTCACATGTTGATACCCTTTTTTAAATAGATTTTAGAGTTGTAAATTGTCTTACTTAAATCCTTTTCATTTTACAGATCTGGAAACTGAGATCCATAGTAAAACATAGTTTATAAGCTCAGGTTAACTGTTTCCAAATTGTGTTTGATTTATTGATTTTAGTTCTAATATGCCAAATTCCAAATCTCTTCCTCTTTTCATGACTTGACATCTCCATAGTATTTAAAAAATCATTAGACATATTAAAGGTTTCTTATATCTTTAGGTAAAAAGTGATATGTTAGCATCAGTCAATATTTATCAAACAACTTCTACAAATAGATTTTTTAAAATCCACAAAAGAGCTACCATATTTTTTGCTTTTTCTCAATTATGAAATCTTTTAAAACCATTTTTGGTGGTTGTTACCATGTCCAGCCCAGCCTGCAACATGATCTCTAGAAAGTCAGCTCACTATGTGAATTGTGGCTTTCAGGTCATGGCCACTCTTTTTTAAGTACTCTTTTAGTTTTCTACTGATTACATTGATTATTATGAGTGGCAATTGCATACATAGGATAGAATATGCTAGATTTGGAATTAGGAAAGTTCATATTCTAATTCTACCTCTGATCCTTAATATTTGTGACCTCTGTTAGGCCATTCTCTAAACCCAAAATAACTCCCCAAATTTTATAGCTTTCGTTCTAAAAAAAAACAAATTCTTTCATAGATGGAAGATTTTTATACCACTGAAATCATAGTTCCTTTTTGTATTGACAGGTCTAATACTATATGCCTTTCAGAACTCTGAAGCTTAATTGTTTTTTTCCTGTGTCTCCTCTTTCATGGAAAACACATACACACACATGTTAAAATGCTTCAATCCTGACCTTCTGTTTGAAATGAGGGAATATTTTGGTTGATTGCTAATCATTAGCAAAGAGCAGACAATTATATGCCTTTTGGACCTAAAGAAAGAATAGCCAACTTTCAGTATGAATGATGAAAGAATGATTACTCCAAGGTATTTCTTTTTTTAAAGGACAGCATATTGTCCCCACCCCCATCCTCTTTTCTGTTGTTACTTAATTAGGCATGAGGGAATAATTCAGATCACCAAACTGATTTGTTATCACAGATGTGGGAAGATGATAGTAATTACTATATGGCCAAGGGACCCCAAACTCCAGAAGCATCAATAAAAAACTCATTTAGGTAAAGAATTGGTTCATTTATGAACTGTAGGGAGTTAGCTTTCTTCTGGAAAATCTGCCAAATGGTTTCTAGAAAAAATAAATAATTAAAATGCTTTATCTTGGTGCCATAAATGGAGGATGTCTCCTTTGGAACTGAAGGAATAGTATGAATGCCATGGAACCATATTAAAAGAAATAGCCTAAATAAGGTAGTAAATGATAGTTTGTCATTCCAAACATTATTGGAGGTTTATTCCATTTACTAAGAAAGTGTTTTTATGTCTATAGTCTTTGTGTAAATACTGAAACCTCCCAATAAATGGGAGATAAATAGGAATATAATAGGAAATAAATAAATTAATGACAGTGACTTACATGTGAATTTCTTTAAAATAGAAAACCAAAACCCCTGGGAAAATGTCACATAAATATTTGTGTTTTTAAATCATCATTTATTTAGACTCATATAGTAGAAATTAGTTAATTATCAATGAAAACACAAAACTGCAAAGCGAAAATAATAAATAACATTTAGTATTCTTTTCCACCCACTGAGAAGGTAAGAAATATGATACCTGTTAGGTATTGTACCTAAGGGCAGCCGGTCTTATCTCTATGTTAAGAGTCTCACCTCTTTGTTAAGAGTTTTGGTGTGCATTCCGGCCATGCTCAGCGTGTCTATTCAAAGGAGTATCATGAGGAGCCAGAGGATAGATTATGGCAGTTCTTTATTCAGGATCTCATCTCCTCCATCCTTTCCATTCCTGCGCCATCTTTCCCTTACCATCAGCATTGCTTATATCTTCCCTCCTCTCCTAGCCTCTTCTCATCACCTGACCCTTCCTCCTTGCTTACCTTTCTTTCCCACTCTGTGATCACACCATTTGTCCATATTCCCACACCCAATCATCAGTAATTAAGTTTGTATTGAAAGGAGGTCAATTTTGGAGGCTCTCATTCTTCTTTCAATAACAGAGCACTTCCTGGAAACAAGCCGTTTTCTAAGACTACTTTAAAGAGCCATTAGCATTATAATGAAACCATTACCAGCAGTCTCCGGCCAGTTTCCCAGTCTCATGTTTCTCTAGGGAATCACAGACCACACCCTTTGATCCTCAATTCAAGGACAAACTTCTTTTACTGGGGCCTCAAAATCTCAGACCCTGACAGATACCCATTCTGCATGTGAAATCATTCAAAGGTGAAAAAAGCAAGGAAAATAAATAAAGAAATTGCTTCTATTTCCATTTGAGGTCCTTCAGTTTACTCTCTGGAGGTAGGTAGCATTTTTAACCATGATTCCTTTGGAATCATCAGAGATATTGTAAATATAAGACTATTTAAGTCTTTTATAGTTGATTATCACAGTATTCCTGTTACTGTGTACAGTGTTCTCTTACTTCTGATCATTTTATTTTACATCAGCTCATATAAGCCTTTCTATTTTTTATGAAACTATCTTCATTTTTTTTTGTATGGACCACAATATGATTCCATTATAATCATAAACAACAACTTGTTCCACTATTTCTCAATTGATGGACATTCCCTTAGTTTCCAATTATTTGCCAGCACAATAAGAGCTAATAGAAATATTTTATACATATGATTTTTAAATTTATCTCTGATTCCTATATATGTATTATTAATATTTATGGGTCAAAGGGTATGCAAAGGATAGCTTTTTGGCCATTGTTACAAATAGTTCTCCAAAATGTTTTAATCAGTTCACAAATCTAGCAACAATGTATTAGTGTCTCTATTTTCCTTCACCTCCAATATTTTTCATTTTCCTTCTCTGTCATATTAGCCAATCTGATAGGTATGAAATGGTATTCAGATTTTTTTTTTTATTTTGTCTGTACTTGTATTTTTTTTCTGGCTTTATTTCTGGTTATACATGTACATTAATTTTTAATATACATTTCTTTGTGAATCATGTTGAGAGAAAAATCAGAACAAAAGGGAGAAAGCACAAGAGAAAAAGAAAACAGAAAAAAAGGGAAAAAAGTGAACCTAGCACTTGCTGATTTGTATTCAGTCTCCATAGTTTTCTCTCTGGATGAAGATGCCATTTACTACCCAAAGTTTATTGTTACTGGCTTGGATCACTGAACCACTGAGAAAAACTTGGGCATAGTTCCAAATTGCTCTCTAGAATGATTGGATCCATTCACAAATCCACCAACAAGTTTTCCCACATCTTCTCCAACATTTGTCATTATCTTATCTTCTCATCTTAACCAATTTAAGAAGTGTGTACTGGTAACTCAAAGTTGTCTTAATTTGTATTTCTCTGATCAATAGTGATGTAGAGCACCTTTTCATATGACTAGAAATGGTTTCAATTTCTTCATCTGAAAATTGTTCATTATCCTTCAACTATTTATCAAATGGAGAATGGCTTGAATTCTTATAAATTTGAGTCAATTCTTTATATATTTTAAAATTGAGGCCTTTATCAGAATCCTTGAACGTAAAAATGTTTTCTCAGTTGGAATATTAGTGCTTTATAAAAAAAATGATAAAGGGGGCTGATTCTAGAAAAGTCTGGAAAGATTCATATGAACTGATGCTGAGTAAGTAGGCAGAACTAGAAAAATATTGTACACTGTAATAGAAAGATTGCATGATGATTAACTATGATAGACTTAGTTCTTCTACTTAGCATAGTGAACCAAGACAATTCCAATAGACTTGGATTGGAAAATGCCATTGACATCCAAATAGAGAACTATAGAGACTGAATGCAAATTGAAACATACTATTTTCACCTTTTGTTTGTTTTTTTCTTTTCATTGTTTTTTTCCCTTTTGTTCTAGTTTTTCTTTTACAACATGACCAACACAGAAATGTTTAAAAGTATTGTACATATATAATCTTGCTGTTTTGGGAAGGGGAAAGGTCAGGTAAAAAGGAAAAAAAATTAGAACTCAAAATCTTACAAAAATGAATGTTGAAAACTATCTTAGCATGTAATTAAAAAATCAAAATAATATTAAGTCAAAAAAGTGTAAATGACTACTACCATATCTTTTCCAGGGAACTGGTATTTAGAATTGATAAAAACATAAAGATATTACCTGCATGAATATGATGGGGAATGTATTGGAGAAATCATATAAATGACAAAAAGAAGGCTAGATAATCCCTCCAAAAGAGTATTGGCTTATGTAGAAGACAGCCAGCTGGATAAGATATTTGTTTAGACTATACCAGGGAAGGAAATTATTCCATGGGAAGACAAAACAAGACAAAGAAAAAAAAAGGATTTTTTTTTTTTTTAATGAAACATCCAAGTTGAGAAGAAACTGATAAGAACAAGAACAAATCTGGCTTGATAAATTCAAGACATTAGGACTATTTGTAATTTATGGGATTAACTAATAGTTTTAACAGCAAATATATAGTTATACATACAAAAATAATATATGTACAAATTTTTGTATATCTGTCTGTTATATCTATCTCTTTCTCTTTTTATACTACATACACAGAGACATTCACAGACACACACACTTCTTCAAACACATTAAAATGGATGGAAGCACAGAAGCTCAGAGCAGAAATTTAGAGGACCCAGTAAAATTGAGAAGAAACACATAATGATCTTTAAATAATTATGGTTCTCTCTCTCTCCCTCCCTCCGTCTCTCTCTCTCTCTCTCTCTCTCTCTCTCTCTCTCTCTCTCTCTCTCTCTCTCTCTTTCTCTGTCTCTCTCTGTCTCTGTCTGTCTATCTGTCTCTCTCTTCCTCTCTTCCTCTCTCTCTTCTCTCTAGCAATAACTAATGGTGTGAACCTGGGCAAGTCATTTGTGTTTGCCTCAGTTTCATCATCTTTAAAATAAGGAAAATAATAATACCTATCTTCCAGGTTTGTTGTGAGGATCAAAGGAGATAATTGTAAAATGCTTACCATAACGTCTAGCAAACAGTAAATGCTATGTAAGATTGAGCCAAGATGGTAGAGTGAAGAGTCACAATTGCTGAACTTCGCACAAAACTTCTATATAATTGCAGAAAATCAAATCAAATTTTGAGTGGTAAAGCTAATGAAAAGTCTAAGTCTGAGCAGATAATTTTCATGCTCAGGAGAGCTAGAAAAACTCTACACACATTGGAGTTGGGGCTGACCTAAAGTTCAGTGCATAGGTTTTAGTTTCATAGTTGATCATCCCACAATCTTGCTGTTACTGTGTACAATGTATTCCTGACTCTGCTTGTTTTGTTCAGCATGAGGCTTTTTTGAAATCAACATCATTTTTATGGAACAATATTATTTCATTACTTTTATATACCATAATTTATTCAGCCATTCCCCAATTAATGGACATCTACTCATTTTTTCAGTTCTTTGCCACCACAAAAAGAGCTGGTAAAAACATGTTTGCACATGTGGATCTTTTTTCTCTTTTATGATTTCCCTAGGATACAGACCCAGTAATGACACTGCTGGATAAGAAACAATCAACAGGATCATTTTAGAGAGACCTGGAGAGATTACAGGAACTGATGCTAAGTGAAATGAGCAGAACCAGGAGATCATTATACATGGCAACAAGAAGATTATCAATGATCAATTCTGATAGCATGGCTCTTTTCAGCAATGAGATGGTTCAGTCCAATTGCAATGATCTTATGATAATGAAAGCCATCGCCATTCAGAGAGAGGACTGTGGGAACTGAGGGTGGATCACAACATAGCATTTTTACTCTTTGTGTTGTGGTTTGCTTGAATTTTATTTTCTTTCTCATTTTTTTCCTATTTGATCTGATTTTTCTTGTGCAGCATGATAATTATATAAATATATGATAATTATATAAATATACATGTTTATACTGGATTTAACATATATTTTACCATGTTTAACATATATTGAATTACTTGTCATCTAGGAGAGGCAGTGGGAGGAAGGGGAGAAATTGGAACAGGTTTTTCAAGGGGTCAGTGTTGAAAAATTATCTTATGCATGTGTTTTGAAAATAAAAATACTTCAAAAAAACCCAAAAAATATTCCATCATATGCCATAACTTAATCAGTCATTTTCCAGTTCATGAACATCGACTTAATTTCCAATTCTTTGCCACCACAAGAAGACCTGCTACAAACTGCACATGTGGGTCTTTTCCCCCTCTTTTATGATCTCTTTGAGATACACACCCAGTAATGAGAATTCTGGATCACAGTATCATAGCCCTTTAGAAATTGCTCCAAATTGCTCTCTAGAATGACTGGCTCAGTTCACAATCAGTTCATAATCAACAATGCATTAGTGTTCCAGTTTTTCCACATCTCCTCCAACATTTATCATTTTCTTTTCTTGTCATCTTAGACAATCTGATAGGTATGAAGTGGTACCTCAGAGTGGTTTTACTTTACATTTTTTAATCAATAGTTATTTAGAGCATCTAGATAGATGATAGATAGATATAGTTTTTTCATCTGAAAATTATTCATATTCCTTGACCATTTATCAACTGAGGAATGAGTTGTATTCTTATAAATTTGACTCAGTTCTATATATATTTAGAAATATATCAGAAATAATGACTGTAAAAATTGTTTCCCATCTTTCTATTTCCTTTCTAATCTTGGCTGCATTCATTTTGTTTCTATAAAAAATTATTTTTAGTTAATGCAATTAAAATTATCCACTTTGCATTTCATAATGTTCTATTCTTGTTTGGTCATAAATTCCTCCTTTCTCCAAAGATCTGACAGAGAGATTATCCCTCGCTCTCCTAATTTGCTTATTGTATCACCTTTTCTGTCTATATTATGAACCCATTTTGACTTTGTCTAGCATGTGAGATGTTGATCTATGCTTAGTCTCTGCTGTACCATTACCTAGTTTTCTTAGCAATTTTTGTCAAATAGTGGGTTCTTATCTCAGAAGCTGAAGAATTTGCATTTATCAAACAGTAAATTAGTATTGACTATGTGTCTTGTGCACCTAACCTATTCCACTTATCCACCACTCAATTTCTTAGCCAGTATCAAATGATTTTGATGACTACCATATTTTAATACAGTCTTAAGTCTAGTATAGCTAAGTTGTTCTCCTTTGAATTTTTTTCATTAATTCTCTTGATATTTTTGAACTTTTGTTCTTCCTGATGGATTTTGTTATTATTTTTTCTAGCTCTATTAAATATTTTGGCAGTTTGATTGGCATGGCACTGAATAAACAGATTAATTTAGGTAGAATTGTTATTTGTATTATATTAGCTCAGCCCGCCCATGAGCCAATTGACATTTTCCCATTTGTGTATATCTGACTTTATTTGAATGAAAAGTGTTTTGTAGTTGTGGATACTGTTTCTTAGTTTTTCTTGGCAGGTAGACTCCCCAGGATTTCATATTGTCTACATTTAATTTACATGAAATTTCTCTTTCTATTTCTTGTTGCCAGACTTTGTTGTTAACATATAGAAATGTTGATGATTTATTTGGATTTATACTATATTCTACAACTTTGCTAAAGTTGTTGATTGTCTCAAGTAATTTTAATTGATACTCTAAAGATACCATCATATAATCTATAAAAAGCGATAATTTTGTTTCCTGGTTGCCTACTTTAATTGCTTCATTTTTTTCTTCTCTTATTGATAAAGCTAACCTTTCTATACAATATTGAATGATATTGTGATAATGGGCATCCTTGATTTACGATATTACTGGAAATGCTTCTTCTAGCTTATCCTCATTACATATAATAATTGCTAATGGTTTAAAAAGATGCTCTTTATCATTTAAAGAAATCTCCATTTATTCATATGTTTTCTAGTTCATTTTATTAGGATTGAATATTGTATTTTTCAAATGATTTTTCTGCATCTATTGAGATAACCATACAACTTCTGTTCAATTTATTATTAATGTGGTCAATCAGCACCATATCTGTGTCATAAAAGGAATTAGGTAAGATATATTCTTCACCCATTTTTCCAAACAGTTTATACAGTATTGGAATTAATTGCTCTTTAAATGTTTGGTAGAATTCACTAGCTCTGGAGATTTTTTTCTTAGAAAGTTCATCAATGAATGACTTGTTCAATTTATTTTTCTAAAAGAAGATTATTTAAATATTTTATTTCCTCTTCTGTTAACCTGAGCAACTTTTATTTTTTGTAAATATTTATTCATTTCCATTAGATTGTCAGATTTATTGGCACACAGTTGTGCAAAAAACCAAAAACTCTCCTAATTATGACTTTATTTTCTTTCTCATTAGTAGTAAGATAGCCCATTTCATTTTTGATACTGGTAATTTGGTTTTCTTTGCTTTTTCTGATCAAATTAACTAATAATTTGTGTATTTTTTTAGTTTTTTCATAAAATCAATTCAGTTTTATATATGCTTAGTAATTTTCTTAATTTCAATGTTATTAATCTCTCCTTTGAGTTACAGAATTTCTAATTTGGCACTTACTTGAGGTTTTGTTTTTATTCTTTGTCTAACTTTTGTAGTTGCATGCCCAGTTCATTGATTTCCTCTTTCTCTGTTTTATTCACATAAGCATCTTGAGATATAAAATGTCTCCTAAGAACTGCTTTGGCTTCATTCCAAAGTTTTGGTATGTGGTCTCATTATTCTTATTCTCTTGGATGAAACTATTGATTGTTGCTGTGATTTGTTTTTTGACACACACATTTTTAGAATAAGGTTATTTAGTTTCCAATTAATTTTTGGTCTATCTTTCCATGGCTCTTTATTACATGTAATTTTTATTGCATCATGATCTGAAAAGAATATGTTTGCCGTTTTGCATTTGATAGTAAGGTTTTGGTGTCCTAATATATGGTCAATTTTGTGTAAGTGCCATATACCACTGACAAAAAAAGATGTCCTTTTTTTCTATCAATATTCTCCAGAAATCTGTCATAATACCTTTTCTAAAATTTTATTCACTTCCTTAACTTTTTTTCATGTTTATTTTTTGGTTAGATTTATCTAGTTCTGAGAGAGAGAGGTTGAGATCCCCCACATATATAATTCTGCTGCTTACTTTTCCTGCAATTCATTTACCTTATCTTCTAATATTTGGTTGCTGTACCACATAGTGTATATATGTTTAGTATTGATATTATTTCATTACTTAAGTTAACTTTTACCAAGATATAGTTTCTTTCCCCATCTCTTTTTAATACGATCTATTTTTGCTTTTGCTTTGTGATTAGAATTGCTGCCCCTGCTTGTTTTTTGCTTCAGATGAAGCATATTATATTCTACTCCAGCCTTTTATCCTTACTCTGTATTTCTGTTATAATTGTTTCTTGTAAACAACGAATTGTAGGATTCTGATTTTTAATTCACTCTATTTGCTTCCATTTTATGGGAGTGTTCATCTTATTCACATTCATAATTATGATTATAAACTGGGTATTTTCCTCTATCCTATTTTCTCTCTGTATATATATTCCCCCTTCCCTTTTCACCCTGTCCTTCTTCAGTAATCTTTGTTTCTGAAGAACACTACCCTGCCCTCTCTTCTATCATCCCTCCTCTCTTCTCTTACCCTTTTCTCCGTGAGTTTCTGCCCTCCTTTCTATGCAGTCCCTCCCTTTTCAGTTTTAATAATACATTTTATGAAAAATTACTGATAAATTTCATTTCCCCCCCCTGAAGAAATAGTGGAATCTCACACCCTGACAACATAAAAAGATGTATGCATTTGTAGTCCAAGGCCCAGGCTGTCTAACTAAGTACTGAATGTTAAATCTATTGCATTTCCCCCAAATCTTATACATCACCATGGAATATAAGATCTGGCAAAGATCTTAGAACTTATTTAATCCAATTTTCTTTATTTTTTAGAGAAAGAAACTATAACCCAGAGCAGTTAACTAACTTACTTTAGATCATAGAGCCAATGATTAGCTGAGTCAAGTCTGGAGCCCATGTCTCCTGACTGGATGACAAGCCAAGTGCTCTTTCAATTCTTTAGTTTTCATGTTCTTTATTTAGTCCTTGATAGGACAATATAGATAAGTTCATTTAAAATGAAGATTGTTTTAAGATGCTTTAAATTGGACCAATTTTCAAAGATGACCCAAATTCCAGATGTCTGCCTCCTTGCTATAGGTTTCTATGTGGATTGAACAATATGGCCTGCTCCCATGACTCAAAGTAAAGTGGTTTCTTTTGAGTTATGATTTTCTACTGTGTGGCTAGCCATAGTGCTACAGTGATAACAACTGTGTAATTAATGGGATAGAAAATAAAAGACTCATCTGTCTTTTTGTGTAAAGGAAGTAAGATAGACTAATTTCACCCGTACACATATTGAGGCAATGCAAAAAAAAAAAAAAAAAATCTACTGAAAATCCATTAGAAGCTGTTGGTAATTAGTGTGTGTGTATGTGTGTGTTTGTGTATGTGTGTGTATGTTATACTGTTAGGATGAAGTCCATGATATATCAATATACAGGTCTCAGGACAATTCCTATAGCTTATACTCTCCTGGTTTCCAAAACAGTAACAGTGGAAGGGGCATGGGGTTGCCACCATCCTCCATAGCAGAAGCAGCAGCAGGGGCAGCACAAACAGTAGTGGTGGGAGCCCAAGTAGAACTGCAGTGGCAGGTAGTGTGGGAGCCAGGACTTCTGGTAGTCTTGAGCCTAGACAGTGAGGGTCACAGGGCTGTAGCTTCTACCCCCATATCTAGCCCCCCCCCCACACACACACACACACTGGAAGCTTGGAAGGCATGGAGTATGGGAAGACTGTAAAGGTCATGGTTCCTCTCAGAAAGTGAGTTGAGTCAAGAAGGGAGGAACCCAGCTAGGCTAGGCTTGGATGGAATCCCTGTTTGCCTCTTTGGGGAATTGGGTGGGATGGATTGTTAGACTGTGGACTTCCTTATGGGAAACATTCATTCAGTTTTTGTCATTTTCACCATTTGTCATGGCTTCGGGAACCAATTAACAATGAGTACCAAGATACCACTATATATAAATATATGTGTATATATATATATATATATATATATACACATATATTTATATATATTTATATATAATACACAGGCACACACACATATATACTTACACACATATATATGTGTGTATCCCCTTTTATTAAAAATCATTGAGAACTCCAAAGAGTTGTTCTTTTGTGGGTTACATCTTTAATATTTAACATATTATAAATTGAAATAGATTTAAATGTTAATTCATTTAAAATAAAAATAAAACCACAATAATAAAGCTATTATATATTAAAAACAAATAACTTCTTATGAAAAATTTCTATTTTCCAAAACAAAAAAATAATGAAAAGAATGACATCATTTTACATACTTTGGGACAAAAATAATCTATGGTTAAATTGAAGACAAGATTTTGATATCTGATTCTACATTCATAACACTGCAGTGTTATTTTGGTTAAATTATATTAAGCAACCTCAACTTCACACATATGTAGTTAGAAAAATGAAAAGTATTTTAATAGGCAAATAACGTAGTATTATGATGAATAATTTGACCTCAAGAAGTCTCTGAAAGGATCTCAAGAACTCTAAGGGATTCAAAGATCATGTTTTGAGAACCATGGATGTATAAAGTAACATTTCAAGTGATCTGTGAAGGAACCTAGGAATTATTAAGAGATCTAAATGATCTGCAAGGTTCTTTCCAACTCTTGAATTGTACTTCCTTATAATTCTAAGCCCTAAGTACAGAGGTTGGCCCAGACATTGTATAATTAATTTAAGACATCTGGACCTCTGTTTTATCATATGCTAAATGAATGGGAGTAGGAGGATTTGTAAACATTTATTAAGCACCTACTAAGTGTTAGTGATTGGGGATACAGAAACTAAACAGTCCTTGTCCTTAAGGATATGGCATTCTACTAGAAAAAGAACTCTGATGGAAAAAAAAAAGTTCAATAAAACTTATGGAAAGCAAGATAGAGTAAGAAAATATGACAATAGTCGGGGCATCTAGGTGGTGCAGTGGTTAGAGCACCAGCCCTGAAGTCAGGAGGACCTGAGTTCAAATCTGGGCTCAGACACTTCCTAGCTGTGTGACCCTAGCTGTGTGGGGTTAAGTAGTCACTTAACCCCAATTGCCTCAGCAAAAAAAAAAAAAAAGAAAGAAAGAAAGAAAATATGACAATAGTCACACAATGTTGATTAGAAGGCTCCTTACACATTATCTAACCCAGCTTTTTTAAAAAGAGAAAAATGAGGAAATTAAGGTCCAGAGTTGAGAAAGGCAGAATGGTACAGTGGATAGAACATTTGGCTTCAAATCAGGAAGTTTTGGGTTCAAATATCCCTCACACAAACTAGCCTCATGAACTTGGGCAAATTACTTAAACTGTTCCTCAGCTTCTTCATCTGTATAATGAAGAAGTTGAGTTCAATGGCTTCAAATGTTACATCCAGCTCTAATTATGGCCCCATGAAGCAGCTGGGTGGTTTGGAAGACAGGAACTGGGTCAGGAATCAGGAAAACCTGAGTTCAAATCCTATTTTAAATAGTGAGTATTGGGCAACTTCTGTCTGCCTCAGTTCCCACAACTGTAAACAAGATATAATAATAGTAACCACTCCAGGCAGTAAGATATAATAATAGTAACCACTCCAGGCAGAGGTAAAGACCAAATGAGATTATATTTGTAAAGTGTTTTATACTCTGCCCAGCACAGAGTAGGCACTATATAAATTCTAACTGTTGTTATTGTTAATTAGCTCCAAATTATATAGAGTCTATGAGAATAAAACCCAGTTCCTCTGCCTACTGGTCTAATATTGTTTTGTAGCATTATATTGTCTGCATATAATGTAATAATGCACCCCTCATCCTAAATTTGGGATTTAAATATATGTATATATGTGTGTGTAGAAGAAGGGGAAAGATAATAATTCACTTCAGTGACATAGTTTGTCTTACACAAGATCATCATTATGAATATTACTATGATTCCTAAATGTTCTCCATATGGTATAAAATTATTGTCCCTATCTTGCAAACTGCATGTAATTTATTTACACAATGCCAATTTGAGATTTTTAAAAATATGTGTAATTTACCTAATCATGATGAATTTTTACAAGTTTTAAAAAGCCTAAAATATAAGAAGGTACTCATGTCACTTTATGTTGATTGTGAAAAATCATGTGAATTATATACATGTGAAATTGGATTTTAGATGAATTAAATATGAATATTTCTTGACATAACTGAATATGGTTTATACTCAAAGGTCCAATATAATCCCAATATTGGGAAGTACATATGGGAGGAAGAAGAAATGTAAGAATGGTACTCATTATATGTATTGATTTTCTAAAGTTTGGGAGTTTTCTTTTAAAGTGATTCCTCTAAATACATAAATATCTTCTAAATATTAAAATATGCCTGTGAGAAAATGAGGGAATAAATGATACTACTTTTTGTTTTGGTAGATTTAATATGCTTTAAAAATGTTATGGGTTTGAAAGGGGGAGAAGGAAGGGAAGGCAGGAACAGGGAAACAAAAATGGCAGAGTAGAGATAGCAAAACAGCCACCCAAATCAATATTCCCTTCCAAACAACTTTGTTTTTTTAAAAAATATTTCTTTATTTAGTCACTTTTTTTTGTTTTTAAATGTTGTGTCCTAGAATATTTCCCTTTTCCCTTTTTCTCTCTCACCCCCGCCCACCAAAATGGTTAACACTATGATGTCAATTATCCATGTAAAATCATACAAGACATATTTTCATAGTAGCTATATTTAAAAAAACAAAAAAATCATAAAAATTATATTTTAATTTGCATTTAGAATTCAATAGTTTTCTCTTTGCATCTGGATAGCATTTTTTCATCATGAATCCTTTGGAATTGTTATTGATCAGAGTAGCTAAGTTTTCAGTTAATGACATAATATTGATGATACTAAGCACAATAATCTCTGTTTTTCATATTTCATTTTGCATCAGTTCTTATACCCTCTTGTCATTTCTTATACTATAATATTACTCCATAAAAATTACATACCACAATTTGTTCAGCCACTTCCCAATTGATGAGAGTCTCCACTATTTCCAAATTTTTGCCATTAAATAAAAAAAAGAACTGCTACAAGTGTTTTTGTACACACAGGTTGTTTCCCTTTTTCTTTCATCTCTTTGAGTACAAATATTATGGAATGTTGATAGTTCAAAATCTTACTAGATATGCAGAGCCATTTGAACATTATTCCAGATTTTTTCCAGAACAGTTGGACCAGCTCAATACTACACTGTTTAAAAATGTATCTTTTCCCCCCATCCCTCCAGCGTTTGTTATTTCTGATAGATATGTGAGGTGGTAGTTTGGACTTGTTTTAATTTTCCTTTTTCTAATCAATAATGATTTAGAGCACTTTTGTAAAACAAAAAAGCTGCAATTTCTTCTTCTGAAAACTGCCTGTTCATATTCATATATCAATTACACCCTTTATCAATTGGTAAGTGACTCCTATTTTTATGTATTTAACTAAGTTTCCTATATATTTGAGAAACCAGGCCTTTATCAGAGAAACTTGCAGTAAAATTTTTGATATTACTTTCTAAAGTGTCTTATAGAAAAAATATAATTTCCCTGGTTATCTCTTTCAATTAAATCTAATTTTGCTTTGTTTAAGATTATGATTGCTTTTCCTGCTCTCTTCACTTCAACTAAAGAATATTAGACTCTCCTCCAGCCCTTCATTTCATTATGGAGTAGAAAACTGGGGAGATAACAAAGAACCAATCATAGAATCAATGAATAATTTCATTAAAAGACTGGCAACAATGACACAACATAAAAAATTTGTAGATTGCATTTCTTAGGAGAAATTCTATGTTTTTACACACTGAAATCAATGCAAAAGATAAATAGAAGATCAATTATTGGGCATGCTATTAAATCAACTAGAAATAGAAAAAAATTAAAATTTCCAATTAAATACCAAAATAAAAATCTTGAAAATCAAAGAAAAAATTGAATTAAAGATGAATTAAATTTAAAAAGAGATAAATTTAAAGAGAAATAAAGGCTTTGAACTAATAAATAAAAGTAAGAATTGGTTTTTATTTAAAAATCAAAATAGATAAGCCAATGATTAATTTGATTTTTAAAAAAGAAAACAAAATTACTAGTAGCAAAACTGAAAAAGGTTAATGCATCACAAATCAAAATTAAATTAAAATAAATATTAGGAATAATTTTGCCCAATTATATTTCAGTAAGACTGATAATTTAATTAAATGGATGCTTATTTACAAAAACATAAATTTCCTAAGTTAACAGAAGAGGAAATATAATACATCAATAACTATATCTTAGAAAAATAAATTGAACAAGTTATAAATGAAAAAAAAATATCCCAAGGACTTTGTGGATTTACAAGTGAATTCTACCAGTGGGGAAAAAAAAAACAATTAATTTCAATGTTACATAAAATATTTGAAAAATAGGTAAAGAAGTCTTACCAAATTCTTTGTATGGCACAAGTATGGTTTTGATATCTAAACCAGTTAGAGTAAAAATAGAGAAAGAAAACTATATACCAATTATAATGAAAAATTTTAAAGAAAATACGAGTGAGGAGATTATAACAACACATCACAAAAATCATATACCACCACCAGCTGTATGGAAACCAGAAATTCTAGCCTGGTGCTACTAGGTTTCAAACTATATTACAAAGAGTTTAACACTGAGAGAAACCAAGTATAGAACCACATCTCATATACCAAGATAAAGCAAAAATGTGTACAGGATTTAAATATAAAGGAAGATTTTATTGACAAATTAGAGGAATGTGGAAGAATTTGTTTGTCAGATCTATGGATAACAAAAGAATTTGTGACTAAACAAAATCAATATTGATTAAAGAAATCCAAATTACAACTTTTCAGGTATCACCTCACAGTTATTACATTGACTCATATTACAAAAAAAGTGAAAAAATGCTAGAGGAGATGTGGCAAAGCATGGGTATTAATGTATTGTTGGTAGCATTCTGACTTAGTCCAAACTATTTCAACAGACAATTTGGAACTATATCTAAATGTTATAAAACTGTGTATATGTTCTGACATAGTAATAGTACTTATTAGGTTTAAATCCCAAAGAGGTCATTTAAAAAGGGAAAAGGACTTTCATATGCAAAAAATATTCATAGCAGCTCTTTTTTTGTGGTGGCAAAGAATTGAAAATCAAAGTGATGCACATCAATTTATAAATAGTTGAACAAGTTATGGTATATTATTTGGATGGAATATTATTGCACTATAAGAAATGATGAAAAGAATGGTTTTGAAAAAAACCTGAGAAGACCCATATTCATTGCTATTGAATCAAGTGAACAGAATCAAAAGATTATGGTACAATATTGTTTTTTATTTTCAAAGAAATTATCATTTTTTGTAAATAGTATTTTTCCTAATTACACATAAAGATAACCATCAACACAATTTTTGTAAGATTTGAGGTTCTAAATTTTTCTCCCTTATTTCTTCTCCTACTCCCCAAACAGCAAGCAATCTGAATCTACATGTACAGTCACATTAAACATATTTCCAAGAAGAACCAAAATGAAATGGAAAAAAGTATGAGTAAGAAAAATTTAAAAAAAAACCCAACAAAATAAAATTATGTGCTTTGATATGCATTCAGACTCCATAGTTCTTTCTCTGGTTGTGGATAGCACTTTTCATCATGAGTCTTTTGGAAATATCTTGAATCATTCTATTTCTGAGAGCTAGCTATGTTTACATAGTTGATTATTACACAATGTTGCTACTACTGTATACTTTCCTCAGTATCAGTTCATGTAAATCTTTCCAAGTTTTTCTGAAATCTCCCTGTCCATAATTTCTTATAGGATAATAGTGTTCCATTACATTCATATACCCCAACTTGTTCAGCCATTTCCCAATTGGTAGGCAATTTCTCAATTTCCAATTCTTTGCCACCACAAAAAGAATTCGTCCAAATATTTTTGTATATGTAGATCTTTTTTCCATTGTTTATAATTTTTTTTGGAATACAGACTTTGTGGTTGTAGTTCTGGATCAAAGAGTATGCATAGTTTGGTTGTCCTTTGGACATAGTTTCAAAATGCTTTCCAGAATGGTTAAGTTCATAAATTCACCAATAGTGCCTGTATTCCAATTTTCCTACATCTCCTCCAACATTTATTATTTTTCTTTTTTCTCATATTAATCAATCTGATAGTTGTGAGATAGTACGTCAGAGTTGTTTTAATATTTTATTTTTTGAATATAGAGGGTTTGATGGTAGATATAAATATGTTGCAATATATTGCCAATGATAATTTGCCTTTAGGTTAAGAGAAAAAAGATATAATCATTGAAATATTAAAATGTGCTCATGACATTTAATCCTTTTAAAATATTATTATTTTTAACAACTAAAAATTTTGAGTTCTAAATTCTTTCCCCCAACCACAGATAAGGCAAGCAATATTATATCAATTATGTATGTGAAATCATGTGAAATATATTTCAATATTAGCCATATGTAAAAGAAAAATAAAGTGTAAAAGTATAAATCAATATGCATTCAGTTCATCAGTTCCATCTGCTATTTGTACTCTGAACAGGACATCTATAACAGCAGTGAACAACTTTGGCAAATGTGCCTTTTACCATTTTATAATATTAGATATAATAGAAGATACTTGGGAAAAGATTTTTTTAGTTGTATATGTCAATGACATATACACAACTTGAAAGCATGTATGTATGAAAACTTGTTGGAGAAGACACTTTTAGGATATATATATTTCTATCGTATCAAAATATTTTGGGGAAGTTTTTAGTTGACTAACAAAATGGAAGAGGTTATATTTCTCCACACCTTTTCAAACAATGGAATAATTATGAAGTTGTGATCTAATGAAGAAAATTGTCTCCAAAAACTTTCCTGTTCTCCTCTCAACTTTTACAGTTGAGGAAGTCAAGGCTGGGGATTTGTGGATAAAGTGAATTGCCTAAGGTCACCCAAGTAAGAACCAGAAGCAGTATTTAACTCAAGTTCTTCTGGCAATGGTTGTTGATATTGGTGATGGTGGTAATGATCCTTCCCTCTCAAAGAGGACCAATGACATCAGGAAGGTGACTTGCAAGTGAGTTAAACTTAAGTGAGGCAAAACTACATCAAGTCTCACATTCTCCTCCAGAATCATCAAAGTCCAGGGGTAAGACAAAGGTCAAAGATGACCCAAGAAGCAGTAGATGACCTTAACCTTAATAAATTAAAATGAAATTCAATAACTAAGGGCTAGGTAAGCATTGAGGAAAAAGATGGCCAATTCATTATCACAGAGATATCAATCAGGGAGGGCAAGACTCTCAGAGTTTCATCTATTGCATCTTTTAGTAAAATGTATAGTTCCTGATTTTCTCTTATAAATTAGGTCTAATTTTGGTTTTACTTTGAAATCATGATTACTACTCCTGATTTTTTAAATTAACTTCAGCTAAAGTATAATAGATTCTGTTCTAGCCCTTTATTTTAATTATGTGGGTAGTCTGTGTTTCAATTTCAAGTCTGTTTCTTGTAAACAGCATATTCTGGTTTCTAATCCATCTTGCTATCTACTTGTTTTATGGGTGAGCTCATCCCATCCATGTTTGCAGTTATGATTACTAACTATGCATTTTTCCTCCATCCTATTTTTCTTGTATTCTCTTTTTTTTAATCCTGTCCCCACCTTAAAAATCTTCTGATCGTTACCTCCTTTAATGTACACTTTTTTTTGACTTATCTTCACTCATGTTTTTCTTAGCCCCTTTCCTTCCTACTTTCTTATTTTATAAAATATATTTCTATACCTAACAGTGTGTGTTTCTGTCTTTGAATCTATTCAGAGCAGTGATGTTTAAGTGTTATCTGCTTCCTTCCCCCCCATCATAAAAACTCTTTCTCTTTTATATGAGAAAATATTATCCATTATTCCTCTATTTCCCTTTCTCTCAATATATGCCTCTTTCTTAGCCTCCTTTTCCTTTTGGAATCATCACAAAATAATAGACTCACACTCATGTCTTCACTCTAAGTAGACTTCTTCTAATTGCTCTAATCAAGATACAGCTTTTGGGGGTTACATTATCCTCATATCTTTTGTATACAGTTTAGACTTGTAAAACTATTCAGCTGTAGTTTTTTCATCAGAATGCCTGGAAGCCCTTTCTTTTGTTAAATATTTATTGTCCTTCCCCCATTTCCTGCCGGAAATTTCGCCCCTGTATATTCAGTTTTCCAGGATGGGTTATTTTTTCTTATATTCCTATTTCTTGGTTTTGGGTAATGGAGTTACCAAATGTGCCAGATCCTGTGTAAAATGCTATACTCCTTAATCAGGGTAGGCATTTGTAATTAGTAGAACTCCTCCTGCTATTATTGCTGCTGTTGCCTCCATGGTCCACATCTGACTCTGTGCTCTGGACCAGCTTTTACCACAGTGTCCATAGACTTTTTATTTCTTCCTAAACTGTCCTGTCCTGGATAAAATTACTCATGGTGAATTATTTTTGTTTATCTTGCTTAGAATATGGTTTGATATATTATTTAAAGTTGTTTAAAAGGGTGAGTTGGGAGAGTTCAGAAAAAAAATTGCTGACTTCATTCTGTAATCTTGACTGTGCCATTCTTATATTTGCTTTTGATTTCAACTTTTTATTTAATTTAGTCAATTAATTATACAGAAACAACTGATTCTGAAATGAGTTGTGTGTCAGGAAATAGCCATTTCCTATCCATTACATTTTTATGATATTGTTCAATGTTTGCTGTGTTTAAGGTTTCTAATTCTCTTTTAAAATAAAATTCATGTGGTTCTTTTGCTTCATTTACTCTTAGGGGATCTCGATGATTCTTTTGCTCATAGTTTCTGTTGAGAGACCATAATATAATAAAAGAAGAGACCTTAAAACTCCAATAAAACAGGTCTCAGTCCTTGGCCTTTTCATTTATTATTTTCCATTTAGGTAAAAGAAGTAAAGCTTCTAACTTTGGGAATTTCAGATATTTGGGAAAGAGAGATATGGAGATCCAGAAATCTGGGGACAGACTGGGTTTTACAGTTAACCCAACATCAAAGTCCTGAGGAACAGGCAACTCTACAGCCAAGCAATAATCAAAATAAGAACTCACCCAACAGAGATGTTGCTTTTAGATGTGAACTTGGTAGGACCAATGCTATGTAGCAACTTAGCTAAGTTTTGAACTTATTTCCCCAAAGACCTAGAGGACATAGAAGAAAGAATGTCCCAAGATATCAGGGAATATGTTTTTATATTTGTTCTTTCTATATCTTTGAAATAAATATTCATTTATAAAATCCATATGTATTTAAATGTATATGCACATGCATATATTTATGTAATGCCTCCATACATGTATGTGTATAAAGAAATTTGCATATAAGGAAAGGAAGGAGGGGAGGGGATGATAAAGGAAGAAGGAAAAAAAAAGAAAGAAGGGAAGAAAGGAAGAAAAAGACAAAAATATTTATCAACTGCTATGTGCTAGGCATTGTACTAAGAACTGCAAATACAAATAGAAGTAAAAAGAAAGTCTCTCCTCAAATATCATTTAAAAAGAGAATTTATATGCAGAAGTAGGGGAAGGAGGTCAGTTATTCTACGAATTGAGAAGAGAAGAAGGCAGTTTTAGAAATTGAGAAATAGGAGGAAATGGTCCCAAGAGTTAAGAAAAATTCTAGAATGAATTTCTAGTCCAGCAGGAGAAGGACCTGGTTTTGAAATCCAGAAGGGGAGGAATGGGGAGGAAAATGAAGGTAGGCCAGCCTCAGTCTTTCTCCATAATGAAATCTTCATGAGGAACACATAAGTGGGAGAATGGGAACTAATGTTATAGAGGAATATTTCAGAACAAGAAGTTGTCCAAGACAGGATGTTGCTAGATACTGAAGGAAGTTTCATGCGCTGAGAGCCAGCAGTGGAAAGGACATGGTTTTGAAAGTTGAATAATTTGTAAACCTTTTAAATCCTTCATGTTTTACATATTTTCCAATACACTCTCTGCTTAGGAACACCCTAGCTAAATATAGAGAGGTTTCCACCAGTATATTAGCTATTGAGTGAATCTGCTCTCCTTCCCTCCCTCTCTCTTTTGTTTCTCTCATTTTTTCCTTCTTTCCTTCCTTTTTTCCTTCCTTCCTTTCCTTCCTTCCTTCCTCCCCTTCCTTCTTCCTTCCCTCTTCCCCTAATTCTTTCCTTCTTTCCCTCCTTCCTGCCTTCCTTCCTTTCTTCCTTTCTTCTTTTCTTCCTTCCTTCCCTTTCTTTTCCTTCCTTCCTTTCCCTTCTTTCCCTTTCCTTCCTTCTTTCCTTCCTTCTTTTCCTTCCTTCCTTCCCTTTCCTTCCCTTCCTTCCCTTCCTTCCTTCCTTCCTTCCTTCCTTCCTTCCTTCCTTCCTTCCCTTCCTTCCTTCCTTCCTTCCTTCCTTCCTTCCTTCCTTCCTTCCTTCCTTCCTTCCTTCCTTTCTTCCTTCCTTCCTTTCTTCCTTCCCTTTCCTTCCCTTTCCTTTCCTTTCCTTCCCTTCCTTCCCTTCCTTCCCTTTCCTTCCCTTCCTTCCTTCCCTTCTTTCTCTTCCTTTCCTTCCTTTCCTTCCTTTCCTTCTCTTCTCTTCCTTCCCTTTTCTTTCCTTCCCTTCCTTCTTCCTTCCCTTCCTTCCTTAACCTAAAAGTACTTCCAGATACTTCAATACAGTGAGCAAAGCGCAGGACAGATGTAATCACTTGTTAAGTGGCTGGACCCAGATTGCATAATTGTTGGGTTCTGAAGCAGCATGAAGGATTTCTTTGAAGCTTTCTGTGCAACAAACATGTATGTTTGATTTTCCTTGATTATTGAGGTTCTCCTTAATTTTTCTTTTATGATCTGTTTTTCTATGACTGAAAAAAACAATTAATGAAGTTTGAGCTGTATTGTCATAATTGATCTAAGAATGTCTGTCCAAAAAGTTTTTCTCTACATTTAATGTGTTATGATATCTATAACTTGATTCACAGATCTTTACACATTCTATAAGGAATTGTATCTCAAAATGGAGGCAACATGGAGCCATAGATCAATTTCCAGAGAACTGTGGTTTTATTTCTGATATTTTTAATATGTGAACATTTTTCAATATGTCTGTCAAGAAAAAAAAGGGAAAATTTCAATCAATAGTACGGGGTTTTGATTATATAATGCCAAACATTTGGTATCCAGGAAAAACCTGATAGTTGACTGATAACTAAAAACTTTTCATTTGATGCTTGGTATATAGACATAGTCCTAAGCCACAAACACAAATTTTTGAGTGCTTCATCCTGAATTCCATTCAAGATTTCTTTTTTGTTGTAATTTTAAAGCTTTGATGTTATCAGAAAAAAATCCATAATTGGTGGTATATTCATGATTTACAAAAAAATTACTCTTTGTGTACAATGAAATACATGAAACAATAAATATTGTGTACAATAAATAAAATGAAATTTTCACATGGCTATATTAAATAATGATTTGTGGTCTTCTTATCATTAGATAACAAAAACGAAAAAAGTTAGTTTCCTTAAAGTTTTGTCCAAATTTTACCACACAATTAGATACTTTGAAATATCTGATAAAACTGATATTGTTCATCTTAATGTTGATAGCAAAGCAAACAGAGCTCTTGGCCCAATTGTGTCCCCTCAAGAAACCATTTTGAATTTTGACTTTTAAAAAATGGAGCAACATGGAGCCATGAAGATAAGAGAGCGACTTAGAATCTCAGATTTTTCAGTCTTTCTCCAGGATGACTTTGGACATATAATTTATTTTCTTTAGGCCACAATTGCTCTATCTGAAAAAGGAAGGATTAGATAACATTTGAGGTGACTTCAAGTTTTCTAGATCTATGATCCTATGACTTTATGCAAATCACTTCAAGTCATTTTCCCCATTTATAAAATGAGGTTGGACTAGATATATTTTTAACTCTGTGTATGTGTATGGATATGATGGACACCTTTGGCATCTAGTAAAGAGTAAGAACATAGCCCTTTCTCAGGATAATGAGTTTTAATGCATAAAGAAAAATATATAACTAGGATTGCAATTAAAATACAATTTTAAAAGAAGTTTTGGAAGCTAGATTAACACCTCTGAATTTAGCAGTTTTTAACATTCTTTTCAGGAGTAAAAATTCAGATTCTGTGATTCAACTTTTCTTTTTTAATATAAGTCCATCTTTGCATTTTGCATATATTATCCAAAGCTATCTTCTAGTTTGCTTTATTGAAAGAAAAGTCATTTTCTATAGTTGGAGACAGTGTTAAGAAGAAATATCCTGAAGAAATTGGCTCCACATGTAAAAGTAACAAATGACTTTCTGAGCTAAAATTCTTTGAAATTGCTCAGAAATTTGCCAAAGGTCCAACAACTCTAAAATTTATCTTTGCCTGCCTCAATGTTCAGCTCTACCTTCTGATGAAGACCCTCTGCCAATAACCCCAATAAAACAGAGGCTGCTAACCAAATACAGCTGAAGGATTTGCACCTGCATGTGGAGTTAAATTAAAAACTAGGATAAAAGACTAGTATTTTAATTATTTTTGTAGCCTTAGGCTCCCAATTAGGATACTTCTTGCTTAATGACATTTGAGTCAAAGGTATGAGTATTTTGTAAAGGAAGAGTATTTAGGTTTTGGTTGTTGTTTGTTTTTTCTTTTTCTGGGGAGATCGAGGGGGTGGTTAGATACTGTTTTCATATTTTACATGTGCTAGGTACTTAGAGATCAAAATAGCTTCACAGTATTATTTGGAACTGAGAATATTTATGGGACTCAAAAGTACATTACAACTTCAATTTAATAATTCCTTATATTTACATAGCATTTTAGACATTATATACTTTTATATACTTTCTCATACATTGACTCATGCAGTATTCTGCAATAACCCAGTGAGGTGGACAGGGCAGGTGTTAAATATATATATTTTTTTAAATTCATAAAATAAAACAATTTCTTCAGATAGGAAAATAGAGGCTCCAAGAAAAATGATTAAATGAGTTGTCTAAAATTATAAGGTTTACAGTGAAGTTTAAGTCCATCTTTTTTGTCTTATCCTGTCTTTGCTAAATGAAAAATATGATTGGGAGAGGGAGGAAGTTGTAAGGATGTTCAACATTGACCTAACAGAGTTTGTGTTAAAAAAAGACACTATTCTCTAATATATTCTTACTAATATATTATCTCAATTATCAATTTATAAGAGTTTCTATATGGAGATATTGAATCAAGTTTTGCTTTTTTTTGTATTTTTAATTTAAAAATATGAGTGGTCACAGAAAACTATCTTTATAATGACAGCCAAAAAGTTTTTAGAGGCAAACTAATACTTTTATGGGTGAACTATTTTAGGCATTAAAAAATTCAGTATTTCAAATATAAGATCATATGAGTTTGAACTGAGAGTTTATTTACTCCATCCTCATCTTGAAATCCAGAATACTGAAGAATGTTGGGCAGTAAATAGTAGGGCTTGGGATTGGAGCCATTGGTTTTGGGAGGTTCAAATGAAATCATAGTTATAAAGCACTTCATAAACCTTAAGTATCACAAAAGTAGTTATTTGTTATTGTTATTGTTACTGTTATTACTAACCTCCAGTTACTAAGTCTCGGATCTGGTGATGGCTTTAGTCCTTGAAGCTTTTACTGTAATCAAGCAGTGTTTCTAGAGCAATACAGGAATATGTAATATAGTAATATAGCTGAGTTCTCTAAGAAAAAAGCATATAAATGTGTATGATATATATGTAAATAAAGGTGTATATGCACCTAAATTTAATCTAAATTGAGAGGGAAGAAGGAATAAGCACTTATGTGATACCTCCTATATGGCAAGCATTATAGTAAGCACTTTGCAAATTATTTCATTTGATCTTCATAACATCCCTGTGAGGTAAGCAGTTATTCTCATTTTACATTGAGGAAAATGAGGCACACAAAGAATAAAGTGACTTACTTTGAGTTACATAGCTAGCAAATATCTGAGGGTGAACGTGAACTCAGATTTTCCTAATTCCAGGCCCAGTTCTCTAACTATTAGATGTCTGTACAGTAACACTTTAAGTCTAATCCATCAACAAAAAATAAATCCAACCCTGATTTATATATAACATTGTCAATTTCTGAAGTATACATATTCTCAATGAAAATTTAATAATCAGTTCTCCCAAATCAGTTAAAAATGGTCCAGCATACTTCTGGTTTATAGTCAAGTCTTCTATTCAAGTCAAATAAATAGGGAAAGCATATATATATAAAACACACATAATATATGTAAAAACATTCTATACATGTTTCTACTTAGCAGTTCTTTTTCAGGATGCAGATGATATCTCCTTTCATATGTCTTTTGTAGTTAATTTGGGTATTTATAAGAGTCAAAATTACTCAGTCCCTCAAAGTTGTTCTTAAAACAATATTGCTTTTACTATGTGCAACCGTTTTTTGGTTCTGTTCTTTTCTTTCTTTGTTATTTCAGGTATGTCTATTTTATCCATGTTTTTCTAAGATCACCAAGCTCATAATTTTTTTTTACCACAAGAGTATTCCATTACTATTACTATTGTTGTATCATCTCAATTTCCAGTTTTTTGCCACAACAAACAGAGCTAATATAAATATTTTAGAATATGTAGATATACCTATTCTTCTTTCCCTAATCATGCTGGGGGAAAGCTTAATAGCAGTATTGTTGGGTCAAAGGGTATAGGCAATTTAATAACTCTTGAGGCACAGTATGATATAGTTTCCTATATCTTGTTTCTGCCAGATTTTTTGTGCCTCCAGATGAATTTTATTATCTTTCTACTTTATGAAGTAATATTTTGGCAGTTTGAATGCTATGGTATTGCAAAAGTAAATTCATTTAGGTAGTTTTGTTATTTCTATATTATCAGCCCTGCTTATCAATTAAAAATTAATTTATCTTCAACTATGTTTATAAAAATGTTCTGTTATTGCATTTATATAATTGCTGTGTGTGTGTCTTGGCAGGTAGTTTTTATATATTTTGTTGGTATTTTGAATTACATTTTTCTATTTCTTCCTGATGGTTTTATTGGTAAAATACCAAAATGCTGGTAACTTATATGACTTTATAAAATTAATTATTTCAATTAATTTTAGTTGACTCTCAAAAGACTTCTAAGTACATCATCATCATATAATCTGGAAAAAAGCAATGATTTTGTTTCTTTCACAATCTTTATTTCTTCAACTTCTTTTTATTGTGTTATACCAGTAGCTAGCATTTTAAGCACTATAATCATATAGTAGTAGAAACAATGGGCAACCTTCTTTATCCCTATGCTTAGAGTAAAGACCTTTAGCTTAGCCCCATTGAAATCAGGTTTTAAATACTACTTACTCTGTTTTACATGTTTATGTTGAAATAAGAATGAGTATTTTGTTTTATCAAAAACATTTTCTGCATCTATGATATTATCATATGATTTTGTTGTTTTGTGTCAAATAAAGTCAAGAATGTTCAATTTTTTCCAAATATTTACTATTATAAATCCAACTTCATCATATGATATATTTGTGATTTGTTGCTAAAGTCCCCTTTTTTAATATTGTATTTAAATTTTTCACATAGTTCACTAGGGAACTTGATCTATTATATTTATTCACTGTTTCAATTTTCCTTATCTGGATTATAATTATATAACTGAAGAATTTTATAAAATCCCTTTGTTCCCTATTTTTTGTTTGAAAATTAATTGTTCTTTTGGATGTTTGATAGAATTAGCTTAACCATCTGGGATTGGGATTTGTTTTTTCTCCTTTGGGAGTTCATTTATGTCTTCTTCAATTCTTTTACTTTCCCTGTGATATTCAGTTATTTAATTTCTCCTTTTATTAATCTGAGTATTTCATATTTTTGTAAATATTAATTGCTTTTCAGTTTTGTTGCTTTAAAGTTACACAAAGTATTAATATCGTATGTGTTTTTCTTTAATGGGTGATCAGAAGACAAATCTTCAAAGCAAAAGCACTTAAATAATATAATAAGAAAAGTACCTATAAAACATTTTCTCTCTAACCCTGAGTCATCATCTCCCACAAATTTCCACATCATGAATGAAAAGAGTAGACACATGTAAGAAAAACATATGGAAAAATGATACATAAGGAAAAACATAAATACATAAGGAATACATATGGCTAAGATATATATGTGGGAAACTTTTACCACCTATGCTTCAGGGCCATTTATGTCTTCATGTGCTTCTTCACATTGACCTTTTCCAGTGATGTCATCTTTACTGACTCCCTCAGCCATGGGCCAGAAAAAGATCTTTTGAGGGTGTTGGGAGATCAGGGAAGTAAAAGCACAACAGAGACGTAGATGTGGTAAGAATTCTTCCTTGATTTTCTATTTTTTTCTCCTTTAAAGACAGACTTCTCTTGTCCATTTCATTACTGATTAGATGATCTTTTGAGTTCTTCAGACATCCCTACAACCATCACCTATTAGCCTAAATGATGAACTTCTATAAAGTTATAGAGAACAGTCTGAATAGTCTCAAACTCTCCTTGTTTCTGTACTTGAAGCATTTCTAAATTGACAGGGACTGCTAGAAGTGTATAATTTGCTGTCATAATCTCTGAGTTCCAATCTTCATACTATAGTGGATCATAATAAACTATTGTGAGAAAGTGATAGTAAGAAAAACCTTCATAACTGAAATAAGCTCCCTGCCATAGGCTTAGAACTTTTTTATGGGACCTCATTAAACAAAATCTGAAGCCAGATAATTTGGAATTTGTATCAATTTGGGCAGGGGATAGGATAACATTGCATATTTTATGAGGAAAAGATTTGCTAAGTACATATGTTAACATAATTTCAAGGGATTCTTCAAAGTACTTATAAAATATTTTTCAAAAGTTCAAGCATTTTAAAATAAAGTTTGAATAATTTTTATTAATTATGAATCATTCTTATCTATGCAGTAAAACAAGTTATCAAGGACTTTTTATCAGCCTAATGATTAACCCAATTGTAATATAGAATTGAAAGTACTAAAATATTACTTATGAATATATAACATATAATTAAAGTTTTAAATAATTAAGATAAGCTTTGTTTCCTATTATTAACACCTTCTCTGTAATTAATTCCCTTAATGGCAATTAATGGAATAGCATCTTACACCAAGGAAGACAAAGGATCAATACTATGATTTTCAATATGCCTTTAAGCTATTTTTTCCTATTGAAAGTACTTGAAGCATAGCAGTTGGGTTAGAATGAAAAAATACACCAATTCTTAAACAAAATTTTAATATTACTTAGGAAAAAGTACAAGATATTTTAGGGTACTTTGATTCTCAAATAATTAGAGATCAATAAGTATTTATTAGATACCTACTGTATGTGAGGCATTGTAATCTAACTCTAGTCTTGGTTTTCTTATCATTAGGTGTTTTGATAAATAAGGAGTTTATAAACTTTCTATTACAACATTCTCCAGCTTTCAATCACTTGAAAGCACTTGCCTGGTGACAATTCTAATTTGATATTTCAGATAAGTAAAGGTGATTATCAGAAATGTAGTAGATGGATTCTAAAGTATCATAATGCTGTATCACAAAAGATCATGAAGTAGAAGAAAAATATTCTACATCAGGACAGATAAGACAAGGCTTGAAGCAGATCACATGACTCACAAGCAGTTTTCAACATGGTCATGGACTGGGAACCAGGTTTGTGTTTTTAGGAGAATAGGTCTAAGTTAAAAGTCAGATCACGGGAGCAAGAGAAAAATCAGGTCAAACAAAGGAAAAAGAGGATCAATCAAAGATGAAGTAGCCAAAAAGGACTTAGGAAGACAACAACAACAAAAAAAGAAAGCTAGAAGAACCATGGGAAATCCAAGGAATTAATTAATAAGGAAGAAGGAATTTAGAAGGAACTATAAGGAATATAAGGTAAGGCAGCAAAAGCAAGAAGCATCTTTATAACTGGAATAAGCTCTATGTTTTAGACCAGTAATTTTTATAAGAAACGAAATAAGAGAGGAAATAAAAGCCAACATCCCAATGAGATTAACTGTGACCTTATTGTAATTGGAAGTGTCTGACTGAAGTGAGGTTTTTATGAATGAGGAAAAAACAGCACAGTCAGTTATGAAAAGTCTGATAATGTTCTATTAGTTTCACTGAGAGACCCATTAAGAAATATCAGAAAAGGTGTCACCTTTGGACCACTAAATTTACAGTAAGCTATTTACATTGGATACATAAAATGGTCCCATTATGTAGATCAGGCTGGGGTTATAAATACTACCCTTAATGGAGTAGTCATTTTACAATTATTGCAGATATCATAAAATGTAGTTTATGCTCATCCCTACTGTAATTACTATACCTACTTTTGGATCACAGTCTATTTCAAGAATATATTTTAAAATAATTGATTTTCTTTTATGCATTTAAAAATATTGCAAGATTTCCAAAGAGGGACCATGATGCAATAAATAAAGATAATAAAAAGTTAAGAACTTGCTTGATCTAAATCTTGAAGGAAGTCAAATAATAGTCAGAAATTGGAAGAAAAGTTATTTTAGGCATGAGGAACAGCCAATTTAGAACAAGTGTAGAGATGACAATTTGAGTATGGAGGACACATATAAAAGGTGTAGTCAAAGAGATTACCTTTAACAATTTGTTAATTTGGGGGGGGGAAGTAAGTGAGAGGAGATGATTTTACCTGGGTAATTAGTAGGATGATGGTACTTTTAACAGCAATAGAAAAGTTCACAAGACCAAAGGGTTTGGGACAGAAATTTGAAGCATATTAAGTTTAAGATGTCCGATGAATATTCAACAGAAAATGTCTAAAAAGCAATTGGTGATCCAGGAGGGGCATATGGGACACGAATTTAGTGATTTTTTCTTAGAGATACAAACTGAGCTTGTGGAAGCCAATGAGATCACAAAGTGAGAGAGTATAAAGAGGAAACAGAACAACCAGAGCCTTGAGGAATACCAATAGTTAATAATCATGATATATAAAATGAATAAGGATTTTACAACAACAACAACAACAACAAAAACCACAGATAGGTAGAAGAACTAAGAGATTAATGAGTCATAAAACCAAAAAATAAGAGAATATCAAGAAGAAAATCAGTAAAGGTGAATTCTGCAGAGTTCAAGAAGAATAATAGTTACAAAAGGTAATGAACAATTATGAGACCATTAGAATAAACAGAAAAAAAAATTTAAAATCAAGTAAGCAGAGTGAAGCAAACAATACACATGGGGTTAGTGCATTGGTTTGTAACTGCATATAATTAGGGTTTTTTTAATGAATAGATCACACATTTGCTTATTTTTCTTTTTCTTTATCAATATTTTGATATATGAGATAGTTTTATGGTAAGGGGAAGGAGAAATGATACTGAGATAAATTTAAGTGCATATCAAAGCCTGATAAGTATATGTATCAATATCAGAAATGTATTCATAAGAATATTTTTACCTTTCTCATTCATTTTTTGATCTCAAACTATCAGTAAATATTTACAAAACACCTACTATATATGCTCACGGCAAAAACATATTTTTTTCCTCTTCTCAATCAAGTTAAGATCATTCTCTTCCCATATTTTCCAAACAACTATTGCAAAATAATGTGAAAATGAGGTGGTTCTCCAAATTTTTACGGCTTGAGCACATGAAATTAGATATTTAAACTTATGTTAAGAAAATAAGCTTTTCTTTGTAGACTGTGATTAATTTATCCAACTACTGAAAAAGGCCAAAATAAAAAAAAAACTAAACTAAACTTCATAATATTATTTGGTCATAGAAAACTCAACAATTATGCACTAAAAAGTGATTAAAGTCCATTTATTTTTGCAAGTCAGAAAGGTATATACATATATATGTATATTTATGTGTGTATGTATGTATATATGTATATGCATATGTAAAGGAACATGTACATACCTATATACACGTGTGTGTAGATATGTATTTGGATTTCATGACAAAGGAAAGACACTAGCATTAGTGTCTTTAGAATGAAGAGGCTTCTTTTTGAATATGAGAGTAGTTCAATTTTGAAGGAATTCAGAGTATCCAGAGAATTGAAGAATGAGAAAGCAAAGAATTGAAGGCATGGAGGAGAGCTAAGGAAAACATCCAAAACAGGGGAGAGTATATTGCTAGAGGAATAATAAAGAGGGCAGTGTTACTAGATTAAAAAGTATGTGAAAGGGAGTAAGGTGATAGAAGAATAGGAAATGGTTAGATTAAAAAGGCTTTAAAAGTCAAACCTTAAGGTAAAAGGGAGTTACTGGAACTTACTTAATAAGGGAAGAAAGTGATATGGTTAAATTTATGCTTTACAAATAAAAATTCCCACTAGCCCTGAAGTCAGGAGGACCTGAGTTCAAATCTGGCCTCAGACACTTAATACATCCTACCTGTGTGATGCTGGACAAGTCACTTAACTCCAATTGCCCCAGCAAATAAATAAATAAATATAAAAATAAAAATTCCATACATGAGTGGAGAAAATGGTTTGGAGTGAGGAGAGAGTTAAGTCACAGAAATTAATGGGAAAGGCATTGAAATTGTTGTTGTTTATCCTTCATTATCAAAGAGGGACCATGACAACAATAGTAATTTAGAGCCTTTTTTCATATGACTATAAATGGCTTTAATTTCTTCATCTTAAAATTTTCAATCTAAATCATTTGACCATTTATCACTTGGGGAATGACTTGTATTCTTGTAATTTAAGCAATTTTTTTGTGTTTTAGAAATGAGGCCATTATCAGAAAAACTGCCTGTAAATTCCCCCCCACACACACACCTAGTTTTCTGCTTCCCTTCTAATCTTGACTGCATTGGTTTTTTTTTTTCTGTGAAAACCCTTGTTAATTTAATGTAATCAGTTATCCATTTTGAATTTTATAATATTCTCTAATTTGGGGGGCATAAATTCTTCCCTTATCCAAAGATCTAATAGATCAACTATGCCATGGCTCTCTTAATTTGCTTATAGCATCACCCTTTATGCCTAAATCATGTACCCATTTTAAACTTATTTTGATGTGATTTGTGAGATGTAGATATATGCCAAGTTTCTGGTGTATTATTTTCCAGTGTTCCCGGCAATTTTTGTCAAATAATAAGTTTTTATCCCAGAAGCTGAATCTTTGGGTTTATCAAGCAATAGATTACTATAATCATTGATTATTGTGTCATTTTCTCAACTATTCTACTGATTTACCAGTCTATTTCTTAGTCAATACCAGATGGCTTTGATGACTTCTGTTTTATAATGGAGTTTTATATCTAATACTGTTCGCCAACTCCTTTATATTTTTATCATTAATTTCTTGACATTCTTGATCTTTCCCTTTTTCACAAGAATTCTGCTATTATTTTTTTTCTAGCTCTAAAAATAATTTTTGACAGTTTTATTCTTATGGCACTGAATAAGTAAACTAATTTAGGTAGAATTGCCATTTTGTATTATATTAACTTGGCCTACACATGAGCAATTGATATTTTTTCAATTATTTAAATCTGACTTTATTTGTGTAAATAGTGCTTTGCAATTGTGTTCATATAATTTCTGGGTTTGTCTTGGCAGAGAGACAACCAAATATTTTGTTTTGTCTACAGTTATTTTAAAGAGAATTTCTCTCTCTCTTGTTTCTGGGCTTTGTTGATAACATATAGAAATGCTCATGATTTCTGTGCATTTATTTTATATCCTGCAACTTTGCTAAAGTTATTAATTGTTTTGGGTAGTTTTTTGGTTGATTCTCTAAAATTCTGTAAATTCTGTAAATTTATATTTAATTCCTTCTATTTCTTTTTCCTTTCTTATTGAAAGAGCCAACATTTCTAGTATAATATTGAATAATAATGGTGATAATCCTTGTTCCATATCTAATCTTATTGGGAATGCTTCTAGCTTCTCCCCATTACAAATAATGCTTGCTAATGGTTTTAGATAGTTTTTTTTTTTATTCCTAGGCTCTCTAGTATGTTTTTTTTTAAATTAGGAATGGGTGCTATATTTTGTTAAAAACTTTTTCTTCATCTATTGCATATCATATGATTTCTGTTAGTTTTGCTATTTATGTGATTAATTATGCCAATATTTTTCCTTATATTGGACTAGCTCTGCATTCCTGGTATAAATTGCACTTGGTCATAGTGGATTATCCTGCTGATAAATTGTTCTAATTTCTTTACTAATATTTTATTTAAAATTTTTGCATCAGTATTCATTAGGCAGATTTTTCTTTAGTTTTCTTTCTGTATTTTGACTCTTCCTAGTTAAAGGCATCAGAGCAAAATTTCTGCCTAGAAGGAATTTGGCAGCACTACTTCTTTGCATATTTTTCCAAATAGTTTATATAATAATGGAATTAATTGTTCTTTAGATGTTTGGTAGAATTCCCTTGTAAATCCATCTGGTTTGGGGAGATTTTTTTTTCTTCGAGAGTTCATTGATGGCTTGTTCAATTTCATTTTCAATTTCATGTTATTTAAGTATTTTGTTTCCTCCTCTATTAATCTGGGCAATTTGCATTTCTGCAAATAGTCATTTACTTCAATGAGATTGTCAGATTTATTGGCATGAATTTGAGTAAAATAGGTCCTAATTATTGCTTTAATTTATTCTTCATTGGTGGTCAATTCACCATTTTCATTTTTGATGCTGGTAATTCATTTTTTCTTTCCTTTTCTAATCAAATTAACCAAAGATTTATTTTTTTTTCATAAAACCAATTCTTAGTTTTATTAATTAGCTCAATCATTTCTTAGCTTCAATTTTCTTAATCTCTCCTGTGAATTTTAGAATTTCTAATTCTGTATTCAATTGTAGGTTTTTAAGTTGTTCTTTTTCTAGCTTTTTTAGTTGCATGCCCAATTCATTGTAAATATTTAAAGATATAGAATTTCCTCAACAAGTTCTTTGCCTGCATCTCATAAATTTTGGTATGTTGTATTATTACTTTCGTTCTCTTGGATGAAATTTTGATTGTTTCTATGATTTGTTATTTGACCCACTCATTCTTCAAGAC